>CATNEM010000192.1:642500-910000 GCA_950096795.1 Macrostomum cliftonense
GTGAGAATCGCCCCTATAGTTTTGTGAGAATCGCCCCTATAGTTTTGTGAGAATCGCCCCTATAGTTTTGTGAGAATCGCCCATCGACTACTGTGAGAATCGCCCCTATAGTTTTGTGAGAATCGCCCATCGACTACTGTGAGAATCGCCCCTATAGTTTTGTGAGAATCTTCCCTGTACTGCTGTGAGAATCGCTCTTTTATAACAGTGAGAATCGCCCCTATAAAACAAGGATTGCCTGCCTTACCGCTTGCGAGCTGGACTTGGTTCTGGTGCGTCTGGCACCCCAAATGCCAATCGCGGTGCCGCCTGTGCCAGCTGTGGCGCCGCCAGCCGAGTTGCCGAATACCGAGCCTCCTTGGCCTTGTTCAGTTTCGTCCTCTACGACTTCTAGCGCGTCAACAACAGGCGACGGGGGCTCGGACAGTGTGCGAAAGCGGCCTCGAGGTCGCCAGCCGGGAAATTCGGCGCTCTCGGGCAGCGCCTTCCAATGGTTAATGGGCGCGATTAGGATTGGGATCTATGAGATTAGGATTGGGATCTATGAGATTAGGATTGGGATCTATGAGATTAGGATTGGGATCTATGAGATTAGGATTGGGATCTATGAGATTAGGATTGGGATCTATGATATTAGGATTGGGATCTATGAGATTAGGATTGGGATCTATGAGATTAGGATTGGGATCTATGAGATTAGAATTAGGATATGGGATTGGGAGTACGATCTATGGGATTAGGATTAGGATCCATGGGATTGGGTGGCATCTATGGGATTAGGATTAGGATCTATGAGATTAGGATTAGGATTGGGATCTTTGAGATAAGGATTGGGATCTTTAAGATAAGGATTGGGATCTTTGAGATAAGGATTAAGATCTATCGGATTAGCATTGGGATCAATGGGATTAGGATTGGGAACTGTGTGATTAGAACTGGTATCTATGGGATTAGGATTGGTATCTATGGGATTAGGATTAGGATCTATGGGATTAGAATTGGTATCTATGGGATTAGTATTGGTATCTATGGGATTAGGATTAGGATCTATGGGATTAGGATTAGTTTACTATGGGATTAGGATTAGGATTAGGGTTTATGGGATTAGGATTAGAATTGGGATCTATGAGATTAGGATTAGGATTAGGATCTATGGAATTAGGATTGTGATTTATGGGATTAGGATAAGGATCTATAGAATTAGGATTGGGATCTATGAGACAAGGATTAGAATCTATGAGATTAGGATTGGGATGTATGAGATTAGCATTAGGATCTATTGGATTAGATAGAATAGAACAGAAAAACCCAACGATACCGGAAATTTTCATTACCTCCGGCGAAGTGACCGAACCAACACCGGAGTCCTCCTCGTGAATAGTTGGCGTATCGTGCACCGCCCAGGAATTGTCGGCCGGGACGGCGGCAACAGAATTAGTCGGATTAGCGGCGGCTCCGGTTGGCAGGCCGACGGGCCGGCTGTACAGATTGAGGCGTCGGCGCTGCTGCAAAGTTAGTCGGCGAGGCTCGGGACGGGCGGCGGACGAGCTGCTCTCGTCGTCGGCGTCGCAGCACAGATCCTCGATGGACACTTCGCAGCCCAGATCCGGCATCGACTCGTCATCGTCGGTGGTGTCTTCCTCGTCGTTTTCCTGGTCTTTGTCGTCCAGTTCGACGCCTTCGAGTTTGAAAATCTCTTGCGACATTGCGGCAATTCGCGAGCGCTATTGGCTACTGCTGTTTCGGTTAGGCTAAGCGACAGTAGTATGTTGAGGACTTGCAGATGGAACAGTAGGCGATTGTGCGACTTTTTAAGCTTGCTATTCGAATAGAGTTTGACACCGTTGATTGTTCGGAGAGCTGCTTGGCGGGTCAAAGGCATAGGTGGAGAGCGGCTGCTTCGGCTGCTGTGGCTGACTGAGCGAGCGTTCTGAATCTGAGCGCGGGTGGAATTTATGGAGGCTTGGTGATTATTTTATCTCAGTTAGGCTGCAGTGCACTTGACATGTTTTCACGGCGTTTTAACAAATCATAAAGCCAATTAAGAGATTCTTTATTAAGCATAAATTTCGACTTTTTGTGATTGTCTCAGAGGATGATCTGGGGGTGATTTTATCTGGGAGTGATCTAGGGGTGACTGTCTCATAAGTGATCTAGGGGCGATTTTATCAGGGAGTGATCTAGGGGCGATTTTATTAGGGAGTGATCTAGGGGCGATTTTATTAGGGAGTGATCTAGGAGGGCGATTTTATCAGGAAGAGATCTTGGAGGGCGATTTTATCAGGAAGTGATCTAGGAGGGCGATTTTATCAGGAAGTGATCTAGGAGGGCGATTTTATCAGGGACTGATCTAGGAGGGCGATTTTATCAGGAAGTGATCTAGGAGGGCGATGTTATCAGGAAGTGATCTAGGAGGGCGATTTTATCAGGAAGTGATCTAGGAGGGCGATTTTATCAGGGACTGATCTAGGAGGGCGATTTTATCAGGAAGTGATCTAGGAGGGCGATGTTATCAGGAAGTGATCTAGGAGGGCGATTTTATCAGGAAGTGATCTAGGAGGGCGATTTTATCAGGGACTGATCTAGGAGGGCGATTTTATCAGGAAGTGATCTAGGAGGGCGATGTTATCAGGAAGTGATCTAGGAGGGCGATGTTATCAGGAAGTGATCTAGGAGGGCGATTTTATCAGGGACTGATCTAGGAGGGCGATTTTATCAGGAAGTGATCTAGGAGGGCGATGTTATCAGGAAGTGATCTAGGGGTGATTTTATCTGGGAGTGATCTAGGGGTGATTGTTGTCTCATGAGTGAACTACGCGTTACTGTCTCAGAAATGAACTAGGGGTTACTGTCTTTGGAGTGAAATAGGGGTATCTGTCTTACAAGGGAATCAAATTAGTCAATCATTTTGTCCGCACTTTCACCAAAACAAGGAATTAAAAAATGGCAGTTTTGGTAAAATTAGGAAACAAAAAACAACCAAAGCTTTACACCATTGGCTTCACTTGAGGCATTAAAGAGCAAAAAAATCGCAAATAAATTCACTTTTTGCGTTTCTCCATAATTTGCATGACTACGAGAACACATAAGAATTCACTAATTTTTATTAAAAAGGCAATTTAATTGCTGCTTTTTCTCGCTCACCTGCTTGCTCGTCAGCACGATTTAATTTAGAATTTTTGTCTTTCCTTAAGGAGTAAAAAATTGCAAAATAGTTAGGCGATTAGAATATCCAGGGACTTCTACGAAAAGAAAGTGAAATGATTCAATATAGGCTATTTTGCATCTAGGCCAGGGACTTGAAAGGATCAGACCTCTACTAAAATGGACAGACAGAGAGAACGCTTCTAATCTCTCATTGGCTAAAAGAAGAATTTCTAGAATGTTCCAGAACGCACCCGTACAGGGTGACAGGGTTGAGTCAATCGATAATACGACTACGCTTGGAATGGGAGTGAGAGGCGGGCGGATCATGGGATCCGGATGTGAGCATCAACCTAAGGGAGGGAAATTTCTAGAAAATTCTATACTTGAGCCTCTCTGTATTAACGTATATTATAGTGTTCTAAGTAAACGAAGCTCTAATTTGCGTGTATTGTACTTTTAACTGCGTCTTCTGTGACTCTAAGCATGTCTCTAGCGACTCTAAGCATGTCTCGGGTGACTAAGCATATCTCTGGTGACTCTGAGCATGTCTCTTGTGACTCTAAGCATGTCTCTAGTGACTCTGAGCATGTCTCTTGTGACTCTAAGCCTGTCTCTAGCGACTCTAAGCATATCTATGGTGACTCTGAGCATGTCTCTTGTGACTCTAAGCATGTCTCTAGCGACTCTAAGCATGTCTCTTGTGACTCTAAGCATGTCTCTAGTGACTCTAAGCATGTCTCTAGTGACTCTAAGCATGTCTCTTGTGACTCTAAGCATGTCTCTAGTGACTCTAAGCATGTCTCTGGTGACTAAGCATATCTCTGGTGACTCTGAGCATGTCTCTAGTGACTCTGAGCATGTCTCTAGTGACTCTAAGCATATCTCTGGTGACTCTGAGCATGTCTCTAGCGACTATAAGCATGTCTCTTGTGACTCTGAGCATGTCTCTTGTGACTCTAAGCATGTCTCTGGTGACTCTAAGCATGTCTCTAGTGACTTTAAGAATGTCTCTAGTGACTCTAAGCATGTCTCTTGTGACTCTGAGCATGTCTCTTGTGACTCTGAGCATGTCTCTTGTGACTCTAATCATGTCTCTAGTGACTCTGAGCATGTCTCTAGTGACTCTAAGCATATCTATGGTGACTCTGAGCATGTCTCTTGTGACTCTAAGCATGTCTCTAGTGACTCTGAGCATGTCTCTTGTGACTCTAAGCATGTCTCTAGTGACTCTGAGCATGTCTCTTGTGACTCTAAGCATGTCTCTAGCGACTCTAAGCATATCTCTTGTGACTCTAAGCATTTCTCTGGTGACTCTAAGCATGTCTCTAGTGACTCTAAGCATGTCTCTGGTGACTCTAAGCATATCTCTGGTGACTCTGAGCATGTCTCTTGTGACTCTAAGCATGTCTCTAGTGACTCTAAGCATGTCTCTTGTGACTCTAAGCATGTCTCTAGTGACTCTGAGCATGTCTCTTGTGACTCTGAGCATGTCTCTTGTGACTCTAAGCATGTCTCTAGTGACTCTGAGCATGTCTCTAGTGACTCTAAGCATATCTATGGTGACTCTGAGCATGTCTCTTGTGACTCTAAGCATGTCTCTAGTGACTCTGAGCATGTCTCTTGTGACTCTAAGCATATCTATGGTGACTCTGAGCATGTCTCTTGTGACTCTAAGCATGTCTCTAGTGACTCTGAGCATGTCTCTTGTGACTGTAAGCATATCTATGGTGACTCTGAGCATGTCTCTTGTGACTCTAAGCATGTCTCTAGTGACTCTGAGCATGTCTCTTGTGACTCTAAGCATGTCTCTAGTGACTCTAAGCATGTCTCTGGTGACTCTAAGCATGTCTCTAGCGACTCTAAGCATATCTCTTGTGACTCTAAGCATTTCTCTGGTGACTCTAAGCATGTCTCTAGTGACTCTAAGCATGTCTCTGGTGACTCTAAGCATATCTCTGGTGACTCTGAGCATGTCTCTAGTGACTCTGAGCATGTCTCTTGTGACTCTGAGCATGTCTCTTGTGACTCTAAGCATGTCTCTAGTGACTCTGAGCATGTCTCTAGTGACTCTAAGCATATCTATGGTGACTCTGAGCATGTCTCTTGTGACTCTAAGCATGTCTCTAGTGACTCTAAGCATGTCTCTAGTGACTCTGAGCATGTCTCTTGTGACTCTAAGCATGTCTCTAGCGACTCTAAGCATATCTCTTGTGACTCTAAGCATTTCTCTGGTGACTCTAAGCATGTCTCTAGTGACTCTAAGCATGTCTCTGGTGACTCTAAGCATGTCTCTAGTGACTCTAAGCATGTCTCTTGTGACTCTAAGCATGTCTCTAGTGACTCTAAGCATGTCTCTTGTGACTCTAAGCATGTCTCTAGTGACTCTGAGCATGTCTCTTGTGACTGTAAGCATATCTATGGTGACTCTGAGCATGTCTCTTGTGACTCTAAGCATGTCTCTAGTGACTCTAAGCATGTCTCTAGTGACTCTAAGCATGTCTCTTGTGACTCTAAGCATGTCTCTAGTGACTCTAAGCATGTCTCTTGTGACTCTAAGCATGTCTCTAGTGACTCTAAGCATGTCTCTAGTGACTCTGAGCATGTCTCTGGTGACTAAGCATATCTCTGGTGACTCTGAGCATGTCTCTTGTGACTCTAAGCATATCTCTGGTGACTCTAAGCATGTCTCTGGTGACTCTAAGCATGTCTCTAGTGACTCTAAGCATGTCTCTAGTGACTCTAAGCATGTCTCTGGTGACTAAGCATATCTCTGGTGACTCTGAGCATGTCTCTTGTGACTCTAAGCATATCTCTGGTGACTCTGAGCATGTCTCTTGTGACTCTAAGCATGTCTCTAGTGACTCTAAGCATGTCTCTAGTGACTCTAAGCATGTCTCTAGTGACTCTAAGCATGTCTCTAGTGACTCTAAGCATGCCTCTCGTGACTCTAAGTAAGTGTTGGTTCCATCCATAATATCGTTGACAGCGTATCCACAGACCCGCAGCAATCAAAACAATTTGATTGACAAAATAAAAAAAATCACACAGAGAACAATAAATCAATGTTTCACTTACCCAAAACACTTGTCTCCGCGCTATTGAGCAATTTCTAATCAATCAAGCTCCAACAATCAATCAGATAGCAATGGCTATACGAGTTCGGAATTCAACTTCAGGCGAGTTCTTGCTTTTCACCAGAAGAATAATCACAGGTGCTGAAATTTGGCAAATTAAATCGCAAATTTTGATATGCGGACAAAAAGAGGCAGAAATCAATGCTTTTATACACCTAAGCTCCGAATTTCTGATGTTCCCTAGTCATATTGGCTCTGCCAATGAGGTTGGCGGTCGGTCCCTAGACTCTAGAATGGCGCGATGCGCATTACAACTCCGTCTAGTAGGGAGAGGAGGTTGCCTGCCTTGACCTTGACAAGCAGCCAATGGTTAATTTCCTGGAGAAAAAGAGACGAAATCGAGTCAGTACTTGCGGGCCCACGTGCTTTTTAGAGAAAAAAATAGCACACACGAGGGCATTGACTGCATGGTAGACACAGGGTAAATATGCATGCATATGCATAAATCATCTATATAATACTGACGGTAAAAGTACACTGCTGCTGTGTATTCCGCCATTGGGGGGACACTGCAAGAACAGAATGAAACTGAGGGGAAGGAGTTGATGGGTGGGATGCTGCACACCCACCCACGCAACAACGGGATAACTTTTGTCAGCGCGTTGCCTTAGCTAACCAAGAAAATTTAGAGAACCATAGAAAATTATAAAGGCATGTAAAGACACAAAAAATCTAAAACTAAATTTGAATTAAGAGCAATCACATGACAAACTTTGTTTAAATTAATTTCTTATTAGACTAAGAGATCTATTACTACAATCCTTTGACATTAGAGTAGATTATCCAACTAAAGATATAGAGTTTTAAACGAACGAAACCAAAGAAATTTATGAATTTGAAATATAGTGAAAAGGGGTTTATAAATAACTATCTAAGCCAGACGAGCAATGAAAAAATCCAGGCAATGGGGGTAGGTTAAAGTTAGGGGGTTTCGTGTACAAAAATTCTGCTAGCAAGAGAACAAAACATATGCTCTATGCAAGAGGTTGGTAAAGAACCGGTTCTAGCTAGAATTTTCTAGGAAAGAGAATAAAATAGTCCTCGAAACGAAAACGAAAATTGGGGTTGAGGTTTTAAGGTTTTCAAAGCGAAAAAGCACGCGTCCACGCCATGCCATATTCGCACTATACAATGCCCAACGGTAACATATCAATGTACTTAGGCCATGGAGTTTCAAAAATAGAACCTGGAAAAGAGTAACTCTTAAATTAAGGGGAAATACTGCATTAAGCTGTTAAGAGGATTGGAAGCCTAGAGAAAGTTAAGTCTAGAAGATCAGTTGTAGCCTGCCTTATGACCAAAAGGTCGTGGGTTCGAGTCCCAAATCGGGATCGCTTTCTATCCAGAAGACATACTGAAATTCTAGACGTCCATGGCAATGACAGCTGACTGAGTTGACTTTCAAATCTAGGGACAAAATTCAAGTGCTTACTCTTCTTGGCCTTCTTCTCTAGGAAGCGAGAACTCACAAGCTAAACATTAGCTAGACAACGGTGCACACACGTGGACCACGTGGCACTGAATCTAGGCATGCCAGCTCACGGGATTCGTATATTTGTTTTGTCTTAAAACTAACTCACTTGCACGATTCAATCCAGGGAGCAAGATTAGTTTTAAATCCCATAAGGTAAAGGGGGGAAAAGTTTCAGTGAGTCAAATTTCGTCATTCTCATAAAATCACGTGAATACGGGACGAGAACACTTGGAGTTTATATACGCTCGTATATATATATTAGGTTTTACTTAACTAATGCGGTACATTCAAGGTAAATAGTTCCCAAGGTGGGTTTAGCGGTTTTTTATCGCAGGTGAATAGCAGCTGAGATTTCGGGTTTAGCGGTTGTGCATTGTAGGTGAATAGCAGCTGAGGTTTCAGGTTTATCGTTTGTGAATTGCAGGTGAATAGCAGCTGAGGTTTCGGGTTTATCGTTTGTGAATTGCAGGTGAATAGCAGCTGAGGTTTCGGGTTTATCGTTTGTGAATTGCAGGTGAATAGCAGCTGAGATTTCGGGTTTATCACTAGTGTATTGCAGGTGAATAGCAGCTGGGTTTCTGGTTTATCGTTAGTGTATTGCAGGTGAATAGCAGTTGAGGTTTCGGGTTTAGCTGTTGTGCATTGTAGGTGAATAGCAGCTGAGGTTTCGGGTTTATCGTTTGTGCATTGCAGGTGAATAGCAGTTGAGGTTTCGGGTTTATCGTTAGTGTATTGCAGGTGAATAGCAGCTGAGGTTTCGGGTTTATCGCTAGTGTATTGCAGGTGAATAGCAGCTGAGGTTTCGGGTTTATCGCTAGTGTATTGGCCTCATTTGGCCTCATAGGCTTCATTTTAGGTTTCATACACATGAGAAGGAGATGCAGGGCATTCTATTTAGCTTCAAATTTCTTAGCCACTGTTTATTGTAATCCTGGTCTAAGTAGTATAGTAAGCGCTATAAAAACTAAGTGTGCAATAGTAAGTAAAATAATTAAATGAAAAAATAAAAACGCCCATTTCCTCATTGGTATCAGTAAGATAAAGCAAAATTGAACAAAATACGGCGCACAATATTTTCTAATAAATAATAAGTTTTTGATTATATCAGCAATAGTCGGTTATAGGTACATTTCTATAATATTAGCCCCTAAAGTACAAAAATAATAAACTATATATAATAAATCATTGATCACAATAATTTTTTGAGATTAAAAATCAGTACATATGAAGCATGTAAAATCTTTTTTTAAACCCATTTTAAACGATATAGTAAGTGTTACTAAATTAATAAAATTAGTGAATTAGTACAGAAGCAAGTGAACAGACAGAATTATAATCGCTATAAAAATTGCACAGAAATTTAATTGTCACTCATAATTTTTTTCCGAACGTAAATAAAGTAACTCAAAACAATTAATAACAACTTGCAAGTATTTATTTTATCAAATAGATACAAAAAGCACCGTAAAACACTTGGAACTAAAATGATAGAACAAGTTTAATCACAAATTATTAGAGATAACAAAATCTATGTTTTTTGGATTCTAAAAACATACACATGCGTTAACTAAGGAAACAACTCAGTTAGGGTTGCAGGGAGTAGTGAAGGGACGATTGCAGGGAGTAGTGAAGGGAAGATTGTAGGGAGTAGTGAAGGGAGGATTGTAGGGATCGTAGTGAAGGGAGGATTGTAGGGAGTAGTGAAGGGAGGATTGCAGGGATCGTAGTGAAGGGAGGATTGCAGGGATCGTAGTTAAGGGAGGATTGCAGGGAGTGAAGGGAGGATTGCAGGGATTGTAGTGAAGGGAGGATAGTAGGGAGTAGTGAAGGGAGTATTGCAGGGACTAGTGAAGGGAGGATTGCAGGAAGTAGTGAAGGGAAGATTGCAGGGAGTAGTGAAGGCAGGATTGCAGGGAGTAGTGAAGGCAGGATTGCAGGGAGTAGTGAAGGCAGGATTGCAGGGAGTAGTGAAGGCAGGATTGCAGGGAGTAGTGAAGGCAGGATTGCAGGGAGTAGTGAAGGGAAGATTGCAGGGAGTAGTGAAGGGAGCATTGCAGGGAGCAGTGAAGGGAGGATTGCAGGGATTAGTGAAGGGAGCATTGCAGGGAGCAGTGAAGGGAGGATTGTAGGGTTTAACTAGTAAGAAAGAAGCAGAATAGTTAATTTACAGCAGTAAAAGGATCAATATTGCCACCAAATCAGTAACTAGGCAGTCTAGATTTTCTCCAACGCCGCCTTAACCTCAGCGCTGCCGCTATCTGTTCTGAGCATGATGAAGCTCTGCTTCACCTCTCGACTAAGCGAACGCAGAGATTCCTCTTCGCAGATGTCGTGAAGATTGGCTGGCTGAATAACCAATAAGTTGAGCAGCTTACAGAGCACATCGTACAGGTCGTGACCGTCAACTAGGAACCCCGAGTGTCTAACGGGTTTGAGGCAGGCCATGTACTCAGTGAGGTCGCACAGAGCCTGCAGTCCGCCAGACAGGGAGTACTTGAACTTGTGCACGTGCTCCACAAGGCACCTGATTGTTCAAATGGTTATTAATGACTAATTTAGGTGTTGGTTATCTGGTTATTATTATGAGACACAATATTTCTGTGTTAGAGACACAACATTCCTGTCTTAGAGACACAACATTCCTGTCTTAGAGACACAACATTCCTGTCTTAGAGACACAACATGCCTGTCTTAGAGACACAACATTCCTGTCTTAGAGACACAACATGCCTGTCTTAGAGACACAACATGCCTGTCTTAGAGACACAGCATGCCTGTCTTAGAGACACAACATGCCTGTCTTAGAGACACAACATGCCTGTCTTAGAGACACAATATTTCCATCTTAGAGACACAACATGCCTGTCTTAGAGACACAGCATGCCTGTCTTAGAGACACAACATGCCTGTCTTAGAGACACAACATGCCTGTCTTAGAGACACAATATTTCCATCTTAGAGACACAACATGCCTGTCTTAGAGACACAACATGCCTGTCTTAGAGACACAACATGCCTGTCTTAGAGACACAATATTTCCATCTTAGAGACACAACATGCCTGTCTTAGAGACACAATATGCCTGTCTTAGAGACACAACATGCCTGTCTTAGAGACACAATATTTCCATCTTAGAGACACAACATGCCTGTCTTAGAGACACAACATGCCTGTCTTAGAGACACAACATGCCTGTCTTAGAGACACAACATGCCTGTCTTAGAGACACAACATGCCTGTCTTAGAGACACAACATGCCTGTCTTAGAGACACAACATGCCTGTCTTAGAGACACAATATTTCCATCTTAGAGACGCAACAAAGACCTCACCTGTACAGCCGAATGCCAAGCTCGTCGCGAAATTGCTGACCATTTTTGCCATCAAGGAAGGCCAATCTTGACACCACGTGACCGCTGAGGTAGGCGCACACCTGGGCGCAGGCGGGCGTGGCGCCGCCGCTGATGTTGGCGTGACCGTCTGGACCGCCAACTGGCGGACGAAAATCTGACGCCTTCTGCTCCGAGTTCAACAGATAGCGGACGTGGCCAACAATGGCAGCCAGGGTGCGCTCCAGGCCCTGTTGAATCTGCGCTTCAAGGCCGCTGCTGATCGCTCGCCGGCGCTCTTGAACCTGCGTGCGTAAGTAACAAGACAATGTACACATGAAACAACACAATGTACACATGAAACAAGACAATGTACACATGAAACAAGACAATGTACACATGAAACAAGACAATGTACACATGAAACAAGACAATGTACACATGAAACAAGACAATGTACACATGAAACAAGACAATGCACACATTATACAAGACAATGTACACATGAAACAAGACAATGTACACATGAAACAAGACAATGTACACATGAAACAAGACAATGTACACATGAAACAAGACAATGTACACATTATACAAGACAATGTACACATGAAAAAGACAATGTACGCATGAAACAAGACAGCATACACATGAAACAGGACAATGTACACATGAAACAAGACAATGTACACATGAAACAAGACAATGTACACAGGAAACAAGACAATGCACACATTATACAAGACAATGTACACATGAAACAAGACAATGTACACATGAAACAAGACAATGTACACATTATACAAGACAATGTACACATGAAAAAGACAATGTACGCATGAAACAAGACAGCATACACATGAAACAGGACAATGTACACATGAAACAAGACAATGTACACATGAAACAAGACAATGTACACAGGAAACAAGACAATGCACACATTATACAAGACAATGTACACATGAAACAAGACAATGTACACATGAAACAAGACAATGTACACATGAAACAAGACAATGCACACATGAAACAAGACAATGCACACATTATACAAGACAATGTACACATGAAACAAGACAATGTACACATGAAACAAGACAATGTACACATGAAACAAGACAATACACACATTATACAAGACAATGTACACATGAAAAAGACAATGTACGCATGAAACAAGACAGCATACACATGAAACAGGACAATGTACACATGAAACAAGACAATGTACACATGAAACAAGACAATGTACACAGGAAACAAGACAATGTACACATGAAACAAGGCAATGTACACATAAAACTAGACAATGTACACATGAAACAGGACAATGTACACATGAAACAAAACAATGTACACATGAAACAAGACAATGTACACATGAAAAAGACAATGCACACATTATACAAGACAATGTACACATGAAACAAGACAATGTACACATGAAACAAGACAATGTACACATGAAACAAGACAATGCACACATGAAACAAGACAATGCACACATTATACAAGACAATGTACACATGAAACAAGACAATGTACACATGAAACAAGACAATGTACACATGAAACAAGACAATACACACATTATACAAGACAATGTACACATGAAAAAGACAATGTACGCATGAAACAAGACAGCATACACATGAAACAGGACAATGTACACATGAAACAAGACAATGTACACATGAAACAAGACAATGTACACAGGAAACAAGACAATGTACACATGAAACAAGACAATGTACACAGGAAACAAGACAATGTACGCATGAAACAAGACGATTTACACATGAAACAAGATAATGTACACATGAAACAAGACAATGTACACATGAAACAAGACAATCTACACATCAGACAAGACAATGCACACATGAAACAACACAATGTACGCATGAAACAAGACGATGTACACATGAAAAAAGATAATGTACACATGAAACAGGACAATGTACACATGAAACAAGACAATATACGCATGAAACAACAGAATGCAGTGCTCGAACCTGCGCTAACTGTGGCGAAGCGCCGCCTGGCGCGGATTTAAGCGCCGGCGCCAGAATCTCGGAATACTTGCTCTCGCACAGATGGAATATCATATTGGCCTCGCGCACAGCCTCAAGGAAGCTGAGATTCGGGCGTTGAGCTATTTCATCAGTCTGTGGCAGGCCCAGAGCAGCCAATCTCAGCCCGTAGGTCACGTGCTCGTCGTAAATAAACCGAAAGAAAATATCGGCCAGATCTTTGGCGCGCTGAAAGAACTCCGAACTATTCGACAGATGACGGCAGCGCTGACAGCTTTGCGACACTTCGGCCACAATGTTGGCCACGGACAGGCCGCAGAGGAGAACCCGGCCGGCGCCCTGCTCCTCGGAGACGCCCGAGAAGATGTGCTGCAGCAGGCTCTGCGGGCCCGCCTGCGGCTGTTGAAGCACCTGGACGGGACGAGGAAAGGATGCAAAAAACGTTTGAAAACTAGTGTGAAATTTTTGTGATAAATTATTTAAGCAAAATATGAGAAAATCGGGGCACAGAAAGAATTGATATGAGAAATACTAAGAAAATTAAGATAGAACATGATAAATTCAAAACTTATGATCAGAAAACCAATTGAGATTTCCACAAGTCTATATTGTTTGTAAAAAACCAAGACATTATGATTATACCAAGACCTATAATCAAGACCAAGCGGAAAAACTAAGACTTATCGTGAGAAAACCAAGACCTGTCATGATAAAAACCAAGACACAATGGTAAACCAAGACCTATCATGAGAAAACCAAGACGTATCATAAAAAACCAAGACTTATCATAAGAAAACCAAGACACGTCGTGAGAAAAAACCAGGCTTTTTGTGAGAAAACAAAGACTAATCATGAAAAAAACAAAGACGTATCATGACAAAACCAAGACACATCATGATTAAACCAAGACACATCATGATTAAACCAAGAGACAATTAATAAACCAAGACACATAAAAAAATCAAGACACATCATAAGAAAACCAAGACACATCATAAGAAAACCAAGACACATCATAAGATAACCAAGACACATCATAAGAAAACCAAGACACATAATAAGAAAACCAAGACACATCATAAGAAAACCAAGACACATCATAAGAAAACCAAGACACATCATAAGAAAACCAAGACACATCATAAGAAAACCAAGACACATCATAAGAAAACCAAGACACATCATAAGAAAACCAAGACACATCATGATTAAACCAAGACACATCATGATTAAACCAAGACACATTATAATAAAACCAAGACACATCACGAACAAACCAAGACACATTATAATAAAACCAAGACACATCATGATTAAACCAAGAACAATAATAAAAAACCAAGACCAATCATAAAAAAACCAAGACACATCATGCTTAAACTAAGAGACAATGATTAAACCAAGACACATTATGATCAAACCAAGACACATCATAAGTAAACCAAGACACATCATAAGAAAACCAAGACACATCATAAGAAAACCAAGACACATCATAAGAAAACCAAGACACATCATAAGAAAACCAAGGCACATCGTAAGAAAACCAAGAGCCATCATGATTAAACAAAGACACATCATGATTAAACCAAGATACATTGAAAAAGAATCATAGATCCGAGAAATCCAAAACATATCATAATAAAACCCAGACAGACAATGAAAAAAGGCAGACTATACTAACAACGACATAAAGCAAAGAAATTCACCTCCTTTCTCCTGACGTGGCCCTGCTCTTCGTAGTAGCGATCCAACACCATCTGGCAGCGATCAATCAGATTGTCGCGCTCAATTTGAAAATAACTGGACAGATAGGGCAGAAACAGGGCCTGGCTCAGTTTGCCAAGATCCACGCCGAGCTGCAAATCGCCGAGTTCGTCGCATGCCCGACGATTTTCCTGGTGAACAGTTTCCAGGGCCTTCAGATAGGCCGTGCGATCGTTGGGATCAACTTGACGAAGTCGGTTGGCAACCAGGTCTTTCAGGCGCTTGGAGAATACGGCCTGGTTGGGGAAGATAGGAGGGGAACATTCCCTCAGGTAGCAACAAATCTGAATCCTACATTCCCTCAGGTAGCAACCAATCTGAGTTTTACATTCCCTCAGGTAGCAACAAATCTGAATCCTACATTCCCTCAGGTAGCAACCAATCTGAGTTTTACATTCCCTCAGGTAGCAACAAATCTGAATTTCACATTCCCTCAGGTAGCAACCAATCTGAGTTTTACATTCCCTCAGGTAGCAACCAATCTGAATTTTACATTCCCTCAGGTAGCCACCAATCTGAATCCTACATTCCCTCAGGAAGCAACCAATCTGAATTTCACATTCCCTCAGGTAGCCACCAATCTGAGTTTCACATTCCCTCAGGTAGCAACCAATCTGAATTTTGCATTCCCTCAGGTAGCAACCAATCTGAATTTCACATTCCCTCAGGTAGCAACCAATCTGAATTTTACATTCCCTCAGGTAGCCACCAATCTGAATCCTACATTCCCTCAGGAAGCAACCAATCTGAATTTCACATTCCCTCAGGTAGCCACCAATCTGAATTTCACATTCCCTCAGGTAGCAACCAATCTGAATTTCACATACCCTCAGGAAGCAACCAATCTGAATTTCACATACCCTCAGGTAGCCACCAATCTGAGTTTCACATTCCCTCAGGTAGCAACAAATCTGAGTTTTACATTCCCTCAGGTAGCCACCAATCTGAGTTATACATTCCTTCAGGTAGCAACAAATCTGAGTTTTACATTCCCTCAGGTAGCAACCAATCTGAATTTCGCATTCCGTCAGGTAGCAACCAATCTGAATTTTACATTCCCTCAGGTAGCAACCAATCTGAGTTTTACATTCCCTCAGGTAGCAACCAATCTGAATTTTACATTCCCTCAGGTAGCAACCAATCTGAGTTTTACATTCCCTCAGGTAGCAACCAATCTGAGTTTTACATTCCCTCAGGTAGCAACCAATCTGAATTTTACATTCCCTCAGGTAGCCACCAATCTGAGTTTCACATTCCCTCAGGTAGCAACCAATCTGAGTTTTACATTCCTTCAGGTAGCAACCAATCTGAGTTTTACATTCCCTCAGGTAGCAACCAATCTGAATTTCGCATTCCGTCAGGTAGCAACCAATCTGAATTTTACATTCCCTCAGGTAGCAACCAATCTGAATTTCACATTCCCTCAGGTAGCAACCAATCTGAATCCTACATTCCCTCAGGTTGCAACAAATCTGAATCCTACATTCCCTCAGGTAGCACCAATCTGAATCCTACATTCCCTCAGGTAGCAACCAATCCGTGTTTTACATTCCCTCAGGTAGCAACCAATCTGAATCCTACAGGCTACATTCCCTCGGGTAGCAACCAATCTGAGTTTTACATTCCCGTTAGGTAGCAACCAATCTGAATCCTAGATTCCCTCAGGTAGCAACCAATCCGTGTTTTACATTCCCTCAGGTAGCAACCAATCCGTGTTTTACATTCCCACAGGTAGCAACCAATCTGAATCCTACAGGCTACATTCCCTCAGGTAGCAACCAATCTGAATTTTACATTCCCTCAGGTAGCAACCAATATGAATTTTACTTTTCCTCATGTAGCAACCAATCTGAGTTTTACATTCCCTCAGGTAGCAACCAATCTGAATCCTAGATTCCCTCAGGTAGCAACCAATCCATGTTTTACATTCCCTCAGGTAGCAACCAATCCGTGTTTTACATTCCCTCAGGTAGCAACCAATCTGAATTTTACATTCCCTCAGGTAGCAACCAATCTGAATTTTACATACCCTCAGGTAGCAACCAATATGAATTTTACTTTTCCTCATGTAGCAACCAATCTGAAACTTCTAAAAGACTCCCCTTCAGGTTAGACCCCGAATCCCACAGCTTACCTGAACAAATTCGCACATGACTGGCTCCGGGCTAGCAAAGATCAAACGAGCCGACTCGTTGGTTCGGCTAACCGACTGACGCAACTCTCTGTGCACATCCGAGTCCAAGTAGGGAAGAGATTTTAAATTCTCGGCAACGAATAGTTCAGTACACCTGGCACTAGCCTTGAAGGTGGCCAATATTGTTGACAATCGGTGGCAATAGTTATAATCGCGTCCAACAAATGCCGTCTCAAATTCTTTGTAGAGAAAGTCGTCAACTTTTTTGTATTGTTCTGCGATTGAGTTTGCGATGGGAATGGATTTTGAAATTATCAGCTTGAATGCATAGATGTCCAGACAGACAGACAGACAGACACAGACAGACAGACAGACAGACACAGACAGACAGACAGACAGACAGACAAAGAGACAGACAGACAGACACAGACAGACAGACAGACAGATAGACAGACAGACAGACACAGACAGACAGACAGACACAGACAGACAGACAGACAGACAGACAGATAGACAGACAGACAGACAGACAGACAGACCAAGACACAGACAGACAGACCAAGACACTGACAGACAGACAGAAAAAGACACAGACAGACAGACAGACAGACAGACACGCACAGACAGCCAGACAGACAGACATGCACGCACAGACAGACAGACAGACACACTAAGACACAGACAGACAGACACACAGACCGAGACAGACAGATAGACAGACAGATAGACACGCACATACAGACAGACAGACAGACAGACACGCACAGACAGACAAAGACACAGACAGACAGACAGACAGACAGACAGACAGACAGACAGACACACTAAGACACAGACAGACAGACAGACACACAGACCCGCACAGACAGACAGACTGAGACAGACAGATAGACAGACAGATAGACACGCACATACAGACAGACAGACAGACAGACACGCACAGACAGACAAAGACACAGACAGACAGACAGACAGACAGACAGACAGACAGACAGACAGACAGACACACTAATACACAGACAGACACACAGACCCGCACAGACAGACAGACTAAGACACAGACAGACACACAGACAGATGCACGCGCAACCCTCACCAATAATTCTTTGCTTAGTCTTGAGAAACTCATCAGTATCGGGAAATTCCGAGCAGATCTGATACAGCTTCTGAATTGTGGCTGCCGTCTCGGCTAGCTGCAGAAAGAAAAAGAAGAAATCATTTCAATTAATATAGTCCTACAATGTGTCTCATAACTTTAGGCGAACCTTACTAACCTTAGGCGAGCGAGAACTCAACTCAAACGAAGTACGCGACTCGGCGCAGAATTCGTGCAAATGTCGAACTAATAATTCCATTTCGGCCAGGCGCTCTCTGGGTCCGTTAGCGGATTCCAATTGGTCGCCAAGGTGACCAGCCTTGTGCGACACGGCCGTTATTCGCCGATCTAACTGGTCAAAGTGGTCTCGCACCTGTCGATTTGCAATGATATTTTAATTGATAGACAAGATCCCACACAAGATCCCATGAAATTCGAATGCTTGTAGAGGATTCCCATTCGAGGATCACAGAGCTTGTAGAGATCCCAGACTCGAGGTTTGGTTCCAGAGCTTAAAGAGATCCCACACTTGAGGATCGCAGAGTTTGTAGAGATCCCACACTTGAGGATCATATAACATGTAGAGATCCCACACTTGAGATTTCCAGAGCTTGTAGAGATCCCACACTTGAGGATCACAGAGCTTGTAGAGATCCCACACTTGAGATTTCCAGAGCTTGTAGAGATCATACACTTAAGGATCACAGAGCTTGTAGAGATCCCTCACTTGAGGATCATAGAGCTTGTAGAGATCCCACACTTGAGATTTCCAGAGCTTGTAGAGATCCCACACTTGAGGATCATAGAGCTTGTAGAGATCCCACACTTGAGATTTCCAGAGATCCCACTCTTGAGGATCGCAGAGCTAAACTTAAAATACGAGCGCAGAAAGGATTTCAAGAAATCCTCTAGCTACAGTCAAAGATTATTGATATCGGATCTTAAATGAGAGAAAAATATAAATTTCACTCTGAAGGACTCTAAACGATTTCTGTTTTTCCCCAACTGCGAAATCACCTGCTCAAATGTGGCATAGATACTAGCCACTTCCTCTCTACAACGAGTCTCCTCAGCTTTGGCCCGTTCCACCAGGCGGCTCTGGTCCTGCTGCAGCGCCGCTCTGAGCTCGTCAAGCTGAGCGACAACTCGTTCGAAGCAGGCAGTCAGCCGGTCTGGGTCAAATGCACCAGCAGACAGACGGGCTGGATTTTCTCGAAGCTCTTTTAATGCTTGAGTGTCGACGAAATGCAAACAGTCAAAGTCCTGTTTAGAGAGTAGATTTTTAGAAGTTATACATTGCATAAAGGTGTCTTTAAATATACAACAAAAACTCATTTTTGATAAAATACCTCTATAGTTAATTCATCTTGAAGTTTAGTTAGGCCATCCATTGTTTTGGATGTAACCAAATGTGCACAGCTGAAAGAATTAAAAAAGCACTTATTGATAGACTGTGAGGCTTATAAAACATTAAAAAATTATATTTAAATATTCCATACTGAAATACTTTGGAATAAAGGAATGAAGTTACTATAAAATTATATAAGCTTTAAATAGCTTTTTATTTTTAAGCAAATATTTTTATACCAATTTTAATAGCAAAAGGGATAGTGAATTAGAATAAATGAATATATAAAAATTTTTATTTTCTTGTAAAAAGTCTTTAATAAAAATATTTATAAAAAAATAGTACTAATTTCCCATACTTAATAACAATATGATTAGATTTAAGCCTATTATATAAATTTAATTATAATATTTATAATTAGTCTATAAGAGCAAATTTTGGCAATTTTCTACTTTTCCATGTATAATTATTTTTCATGTTTTAGTTCAAATTGTTTCATTGATCTCTTTTATTTTAGAAACTCCAATATCATGGCTGACTACCCACCTACCCCAAATTTCATTCTGCTACCTAATGAGATACTTAATTCAACCAAACTGCTGAACTTCACCTACACAAACTTTAATATTTGCAAGATAGTTGAGGCAAGCCATGACAATCTCACAACCCATACTCAGGAAGGTGGCCTTTTTGGGGGAAAATTCCCATGCACATGAAGGGTCTTGGTGCACAAGCGCGGCACATACAAAGGATCTTGGCACACATTGGTACACAAGTGCAGTGCACAGGAAGGGTTTTGGTTGCACAAGTGGTGCAAAATTGGTAATATAATAGGGATAATAGGCAAATATGTGGCTACTTTGTGAAGATTTAGATGACATTACAAGCAAAAATGTAACGAAGTGGAAGATGTAGAGAAGAAATTGTCTGGGGGACCTTTTTTGGTCCTTCGAACTTTTGCCACACAAATGGCGCTTTGACAATGCACAGATTGTCCCCCCAAAATTTATTCTGGCGCACACTGTGCCACCGTCCTGACTATGGCTAACAACAATGAAATAGATGGCCAAGTATCACTTTATAGCCAACCAGGCCACTTGCAAGTGGTACAACATTGATATGTGGCTCCAGCATCATTAGACACTTGACTATGTTGACGGCTATGCCTAGGACTGCATTCAATGTTGCCACTAGCACTTTGTCCACAGAGGCTCTTTTTTTGCTCTGTTGCACCTTCATCTGGCTCAAATTCTTGAACTGGCTTACTATCAGTGGCACAACTAGGGAGGGGGGTGGGTTGTGACTGCCCCCCCTTTTCAGAGAAGGAAGAAAAATGCAGTAAGGGGGGACCAAGTGAATTTTCACGAAAAAGCCATCCGGACTCAAACCGCCCCCCCCCCTTCGAACCGAACTCATAGGGTCCGCCCCCCCTTCACAAAATTCTGGTTGCGCCACTGCTTACTATAGGGCATGCCAGATCATAACCCAGATAGAGGTTAGAGCCCAGGTTCATATCTCCTAACAGACTGCACTGTAGTCAAGTTTTTCTTTTGAAAAATAATTGGTAAACCTCATAAAAACCTGCACCAATTAATATAAGTTTTGATCTTATCTAACTGGGTTTTTTGTGCTACAGGGATGCTATAGCATGTTAACTTTGAAAATCGCATCCTGAAATTTTATATAGGATGCAATTTCGCATCCAGATTTTTTTAATTCTTTACAATAAAAGACCTCTTAAATAAGACTTTTAAAAAATTGCATCCCAAACTCTAAAATTGCATCCTAAAATTTAGAACATGATACGATTTTGCATCCTGTGCCCAGCAAAAAAATAAACCCAGTCATCTAATATGTTGAGTTTATTGAAAAAAAACTATGCATTTCTCAAGAAATTTATGTCCTTAGCATTTAATTATCAAATTTTATTCTAATATGGCAATATTATAAAATTGTGCATTATTATCCATAGACCATAATAAAAATAAATAAATAATAAAGTTAAAGCCCTGGAGGACAATCTACGAAAATAGATTAAATACTACCAGGTACCATCATAAGGTAGCTAAAGCTGAAATACTGTAAACCTCTTGGTTGGTATCTGAGCAGAGCATACCGGTTTGGTCACACTGTCGAAAGACGGTTTGTCTGCGAACCACGATTTTTGTAAGAAAAATTACATGTATCAGTTAAAAAATTAGAATCGATAGTCAAGCTTAATATACTTTTTAAATGCTTGAAATATTTTTTTATATTATTTTTTTACTTTAAGCTAACATGTTCACGAACAATTATTATGAAAAATATTTAGATTTCTTTTATTTCGTTATAATTTGTGGCGCGATAACTCAAATCCAAGAATTAATTTAAAGCTTCCTTTTAACGACGGCTGAAAGGGTAATCTTTTTAGTTTAGCGTCTTTTAGCTTTGCGTCTTTTAAAAGCTAGAAAGGGAAGTAACTTATCCTATAAAATATGCGATTGACTTATCTAGTAATATTCCTAGCACTTTCCTCGATTGTGCTTTCTTCGGAAGAAACTAAAACGACTGATGAGAAGACTACTGAAGAACAACCAAAAACAACAGAAGAGAAAACGGAAGAAATGAATGAATTTGATCAGCAGCACAAAGAAGCTGGAATCTTGGTCCTGACCGACAAAAACTATGAGGAAGTAATAAAATCATATCCAGCGGTTCTTGTAAAATTTTGTAAGTTTTTTATTAATTTACGCATTATTTTTACATTTGTACCAATCCAGTAATGAATTTTGGATGAGACAGCATAGTCTCTACTTTTTTAATTTCGTTTAATAGTCTGGATATATTTGTGTTTAAGTAGTTTAGTGAGTTGAAGCTGTCCCTGAGTCTCAGGTAATGATTCACTAGGCAAAAATATCTCAGCACATAAATTTAAATAAAACTTCACTGTGATTTTTTCAGACGCTCCATGGTGCATTCACAGCCGCGAGTTTGCACCAGAGTTCGTCAAAGCAGGTCTAATGCTCAAAGAAAAGAAATCAGAGGTGCGGCTAGCTAGAGTCGATGCTTCGGTTGAGAAGAATTTTGCTGAAAAGTATGGCGTTAGTGGCTTTCCAACTCTAAAGTTTTTTAAAGGTGACTCAGTCATTGATTATACCGGTGGAAAAACTGGAATTGCTGTGGTGAGTTGGATCGAATCCAAGATGAAACCAGCCACAACTGTTATTTCAACGGTCAAAGAAGCCGAAGAATTCGTGGTAGCTAACAGCATCACGCTATTGGGTCTATTCTCCAAAGAAAACCACACGGAACTTTCCAAAATCATGGAAGACACTGTGTTCACTCGACTGGCAGAAATATCGGCTGGAGTAACTGACAGCGAGGAACTGATGGCTCACTACGAAGTAACCGAGGACACAATCTTAATGTTTAAAAACATTGACAAAGAGCGTCTCACATACACGGGACCATTCGATATAGACAGTATCGCAGAGTTTGTTAAAGCAAACAAGCTTCCTCTAGTTGTTGAGTTCAGCCATCACAATGCGCCGGACATCTTTGGCGGCAACATTAACAAACACGCGCTACTATTTGTGCGAAAATCTCAAGAAGAATTGTTTAAATCTTCGTTCAGCGAATTTCGAATCGCAGCAAAGGCATTCCGTGATCGAGTGATTTTTATCTACGTTGATATGGACAGCAATGACAACGAGAAAATCCTGCAGTTTTTCGGCGTGAAACCGGCGGATCCACCGTCCGTGCGGCTCATCGCACTCGACATGAACATGTCGAAGTTCCGGCCAACTTTTGAAAAAGTTACATCGGAAGCTGTCACTGAATTTGTTCAGAATGTTCTGGACGGAAAGATTGATCCGCATCTCGCCTCTCAGGACCTGCCGGATGATTGGGACAAGAAACCGGTGAAGGTTCTAGTCGGCAAGAATTTCGACAACGTAACAATGGATAAGACCAAGACGGTGTTCGTGATGTTCTACGCGCCTTGGTGCGACCACAGCAAGGCCCTCGCACCGGTGTGGGAGCAGCTCGCCGAGGACTACGCGCATAACGACACCATCGTGATAGCCAAGATGGACAGCTCGGAGAACGAACTGCCAGACATGAAGATCATGTCCTTCCCAACCCTGAAGCTGTTCCCAGCCAATTCTAACGATGTTATCGATTATTACGGAGTCGATCGCAAACTGGAGAGCTTGAAGATCTTCCTGGACTCGAATGGCAAGAAGCAGCCCGTAAGTTTTCATTTCTCCCATAAATTTTAACAGTAGGTGTTCAATTTTAATCTAATTTTTACTTTCACAATAAATTTAGGGAATCAACGATTTTGAAGAATCGAAGGACGACGCTAGCAAAGAGGAGGCTAAAAAGTCGACAGATGAGGAGAAATCGGGCGGCACTGATGAGGAAGGACAGGTGAAATCGGAGGCTGACGGAGCTGATGAACCTGAAGGAACGCCGAAACAGGAGTTGTGAATAATGGGTAGCTGAATTTGATGATTTGACGCAATCCAATGCCCGTAGGTTTCGTGGAAAAAATGGGTTTGAAATACCGCCTTTAGCCTGCTGTATTGAATATTATGAATATGATTATTATACGCAAAACCTGTTATAATTAATACCGTGAGGCGATTATTCGTACAAATGGAAATCCTTGCCTGCACACTTTTACGAAGTTTAGCTCTCGTAAATGGTTTCATAAATTAGGATAATTAATCATTATACAAATTGTGCATTGCTATTCAGGCCGTTCTAACGTTACTTGGAAAATTGTGAATTTTTCTGAACGTGCGGAAATAAACTAACTGCAAAGATTTACACGTTGCACAGTGATAACAACAAAACCTGCCGCCAAGACAACTTTTTTCTTATTGTTCTGACCATTCTTTTGTGTCTTTCTTTTCCCTCGCTTGTTGTCAGTGGGAATAAGACCAAATGTTGCGCAAGGCAATACAACTGAATTGTATGGGATCACTGGGATATCTATAATATATAATCAAGTAATAAAATTCGTGCCAGATAAGCCGCTTTGTAGCCTAACAGTTCGTGAGAAGGGCTCAATAATCTGTTGATATTTTCTTACCTGAATTATTCAGAAAAAAATAATCTTATCAGCGCAACTGTCCAAAACTATGACTCTACGGAAATTGAACTGCGGTTTGTTAAGGCTTGGTTGCCCCCAACGTGACAGCTCCCCCAACAGCTCCTCTACAGCTCCCCCAACAGCTCCTCTACAGCTCCCCCAACAGCTCCTCTACAGCTCCCCCAACAGCTCCTCTACAGCTCCCCCAACAGCTCCTCTACAGCTCCCCCAACAGCTCCTCTACAGCTCCCCCAACAGCTCCTCTACAGCTCCCCCAACAGCTCCTCTACAGCTCCCCCAACAGCTCCTCTACAGCTCCCCCAACAGCTCCTCTACAGCTCCCCCAACAGCTCCTCTACAGCTCCCCCAACAGCTCCTCTACAGCTCCCCCAACAGCTCCTCTACAGCTCCCCCAACAGCTCCTCTACAGCTCCCCCAACAGCTCCCCCAACAGCTCCCCCAAAAGCTCCCCTGATATCTCCCCCACCATCTCCCCAACTGTCTCCCCCAACATCTCCCCCAACATCTCCCCCACCATCTCCTCCACCATCTCCCCCAACATCTCCCCCACTATCTCCCCCAACATCTCCCCAACATCTCCCCCACCATCTCCCCCAACATCTCCCCCACTATCTCCTCCACCATCTCCCCCAACATCTCCCCCACTATCTCCCCCAACATCTCCCCCACCATCTCCCCCAACATCTCCCCCACTATCTCCTCCACCATCTCCCCAACATCTCCCCCACCATCTCCCCCAACAGCTCCCCCCACCATCTCCTACACCATCTCCCCCAACAGCTCCCCCCACCATCTCCTACACCATCTCCCCCACTATCTCCTCCACCATCTCCCCCAACAAGCTTCCCAACAGCTTCCGAACAGCTTCTCAACTGATTACATACATTATACATGCCAAGAATGTGAAATTAAAGATAACTCCTAGAAATAGTCGACAAATATGCTGAAGTTATTTTAAGGACTAAAGCATTTACTTTTGGTCTGAAAATTTAGACACTACTGACCGAATGAATAGCAGTAGCCAGTAAGCAACAATTTTTTTTAATTGGTCTACTTTGCGAAGCACGGTTTCTTTTTGTTAAAAAGGTCTAAAAATTTTAGTTTCGAATAACCATCAAACGAAAAATTTCATATTTTAAAAGCTTTTTTTCAAAGCACCCGAGAAAATATGAGTGCGTTCGAATGGCAACTCACCTTGAAACGGATCCTGAAATTCTTTTGTGGATAGCTAAACTCACTCAGCCAACTGACAAATGCCAGTGAAGCGGTGGTTAACGCTTCGATTTTAAGGAGACAGCCCTAATGTTTCTTGTTAGGCAAAGTTTAAGTTTCTAAAGCAGATAATATTCTTCATCTAGAAAAAATACTTCATCTTAAGGTAGTTTTGAAGAGATTCTCCAGATACTATAGAGTGGATTCTCGAGGTAGTTTCGAAAAGATTCTTGAGTTAGTTTGGAGTAGATTCTCAAGGTAATTTACGAGATTAGATTACTCGTAGATTAGATTCTCGAGGTAATTTAAAGTAGATTCTCGAGGTAATTTAGATTAGATTCTCGAGGTAATTTAGATTAGATTCTCGAGGTAATTTAAAGTAGATTCTCGAGGTAATTTAGATTAAATTCTCGAGGTAATTTAGATTAGATTCTCGAGGTAATTTAGATTAGATTCTCGAGGTAATTTAAAGTAGATTCTCGAGGTAATTTAGATTAGATTCTCAAAGTAATTTAGAGTAGATTCTCGAGGTAATTTGAAGTAGATTCTCGAGCTAGTTTACACTAGATTCTCGAGGCAATTTAGAGCAGATTCTCGAGCTACTTTACAGTAGATTTTCGAGGTAATTTAGAGTAGATTCTCGAGGTAATTTAAAGTAGATTCTCGAGGTAATTTAGATTAGATTCTCAATGTAGTTTAGAGTAGATTCTCGAGGTAATTTAAAGTAGATTCTCGAGGTAATTTAGATTAGATTCTCGAGGTAATTTAAAGTAGATTCTCGAGGTAATTTAGATTAAATTCTCGAGGTAATTTAGATTAGATTCTCGAGGTAATTTAGATTAGATTCTCGAGGTAATTTAAAGTAGATTCTCGAGGTAATTTAGATTAGATTCTCAAAGTAATTTAGAGTAGATTCTCGAGGTAATTTGAAGTAGATTCTCGAGCTAGTTTACACTAGATTCTTGAGGTAATTTAGATTAGATTCTCGGTGTAATTTAGAGTAGATTCTCGAGCTAGTTTACACTAGATTCTCGAGGTAATTTAGATTAGATTCTCGGTGTAATTTAGAGTAGATTCTCGAGTTAATTTAGAGTAGATTCTCGAGCTAGTTTACAGTAGATTCTCAAGGTAGTTTAGAGCAGATTCTTAAGGTATTTTTGAAGAGATTCTGGAGGTAATTTAGGGTATTTCTGTGGGTATTTTACCGCAGATTCTTGTGGTAATTTTTTAAGAAGGTAACATTTTTAATACTTTTCAGGACGTGGTTATTAGCTTTGTTAGATCGCAATGAACTTGTGGAGCGAAATTTTTGTCAAATCAACAAGTACAAAAAAATTTTCAACAACTAAGTATCTAGACCTTATTGGGAACATTTGCGTGACATGTCATCGCGCACTAACATATTTGTCATGCCTCAGGCTAAAAATCCCTCCGTTTAATTATGATGATCCGCGTGCTGAGCCACACTGGGATTTAATTGTCGCAGCTGCATCCCTAGGGACGAAATGATTTATTTTCCAAGAACATATGGCTACCAAAATTATTTGATAAACTATTTGGCACACTGCCCTCACGACTTGGCTTTACAGTCAGCACTTAGGGGTTCGAATGTGTTGATAAAACCAGCCATGCACTTACGAGCGTAACAGCCAATGCTACGAGGCTTTGCTTGTGTCAATCTTAATCGCTACTACCCATTGCGGTGCGATTTTTTCATAATTTTTATCATTTTTAATGTTCGATGTGATTGTTACATGAGCTACATGAGAGCAGTTGTAGCCCAGAGGAGTTGTAGCCTAGAGGAGTTGTAGCCCAGAGGAGTTGTAGCCTAGTGGCTAGGGCGCCTGCCTCATGATCGGAAGGTCGGGGATTCGAGTCCCGGCCCTAGGAGAAAATTTGTGCCCTTTGATCAAGGCACTTAATCCCGTATTGCTTCAGTCCACCCAGCTGAGATCGGGTACCAGTTTGAGCTGGGTAAATTTAGAGTGGCTGCTGCGGCCTCTCCAGCCCGTCAGGCTGAAAGCTGTACACAGCCCTCGGATGCGCCGTGCAACTAGCTGCGGCTGTGCCGTGGGCTGTACATATGGATTTCGAACCTGGTGGTCGTTCCGAAAACTGAAGGTAAAATCAGCATCTGCAATGATTTCAGATGCCCAAACAAGGCAATTCTTCCAGCTGCCTAGATTCGAAGAGCTGACGACAGAGTCCAAGGGCTCAACCGTTTTCACCAAGTTGGACCCCAATTCGTCCTAATTACAGCTGGAGCTGGCGAAAGACAGACGGAACCTGACTGTCTGATGGAAAGACAGAAAGGATTGTACTGGTGGTACAAGCGAGTCTCTTTTGGTCCTAGCAATTTTTATTAAGCTTACTCTGTTAAGAAACACAAAAGTTGACTTGGTTAACAAAAGCTCAATGCTCCATAGTCATTGATCGACTTAGAAAGGGCATTTAAATAAAAAAATATTAAAGATCTCTTAATTCTTAACGAAGCTTAACCCTCAAGCTGAAACCAGGGCCGCTTTGATTTTTAATGCGAACGCAATGCAAGGCCATCAAGAGACTCCTTATCTTAAATTTTACATGCACTACTTTGATTTAAAAAAGAGGAAAATAGCTTTTCTGAATGTTTGATCCTGATGTCACGCAATTAAAACAAAAGAACAAACTTCTTTATGAATTGAGTTGAGTTGCAATCTACGAGCTACAAAAGGTATTGAATTCAGACAATAAAGTTACGCCTCAAAAGCAAGTGGAGGCCGTTAAGCTTATCAGTAAGACTTATAGCGTGTACGGTCTTCACTTCGGTGCAGTGCCTCTTCTAGCTCTTAGCTTATCAAGAGCGGAACTACCTAATATGTTAAAATTCAGTGATAAAACCATGGTGAAGGGCTTATTATAGAGTCAAATCAAACAAAGTTGAATGCTCACTACTTCACTTGGTGAATTCGATATGAACGAAACTCTGGTTGTGTTAATTGCTCTGCTGTGCGCATTTGTTGTAGTGCTAATCGTTCTAGTGCTGTCATTCTACACTCAACTGTTCGACTCGGAGTTGGGATGCTGTTTCAGACGGAGACGAAAATCCGTAACCTTGACGACGCGTGGCAAGAAAAAGCGTTGGCGAGCCAGTTTTTCCAACTCCTGTTGCCTGAGGAGCTGCCGGTCCGACAGCTTGGACAGCGTCGGCAGCAGCGACACGGGTAGCAGCAGCGGCGGCGGTGGTGGCGGCGGCGGCAGTGTCCGAACGCCTCCGCCAAGGCCGCCGCAGCCTCCGCTGTCGACGTCGCCTTCGCCATCCTCGATGATGCTTCGAGTTGGCCTGTCGAATCCGCCAAGTCTGGTGTCGACCCTGACCTCCGAGACCAGAGCGGTGCAGCCACCAGCCAAGGCGCCCGTCCACCAGGCTGCAGCTGTCAGTCACCATAATCCCGACGTCGATGCGGAGACGGAAATCGGTCAAGCTGTCGCGGAGGATCCGCTGATTCGCAACGAACTCAACGACGAAGGTCGCGATCACGGGTTGGGCAAGATTCGATTCGAGCTAACCTACGATTGGACTGTCAGACAGTTGACTGTGAAAATCTGCGAAGCCAGGGGCCTGCCAGCCATGGATTTTCCTATGGGAACGTCGGATCCCTACTGCAAGGTGAGGAAAAGTGCAAGTTTGAACGTTACAGTAGATTATTAATGTAAAGTATCGATCTCCATAGAAATTAGTTGCTTGACAAAGATAATCGAATGATAGATTTTAAGCAAGGATTAATGTGACAATTTTTTGGATTTAAAACATTTACACACCTGACTATTCGACCAGATGCACGACCACATGCATAAGAAATTTCCATAGCTAACACTGATACCCGATCTTAGCTGGGTGGACTGAAGCAATGCGAGGATGACATGTAAGTGCCTTGCTCAAGGCCACAAATTGTCTCCCATTAGAGCTGGCTCTGGAACCCACGACCTTCCGGTCTTAAGGCAGATGCCCTAGCCGCAAGGCTAAAACTCCTCGTGGATAGTCAAAGGACAAAGTAGAAAACCACAAGAAACCTAATAAGCCTGTGGGATGTGCCTTTGATTTTATGCTAGAAATTGCTTTTTGAGATGTAGAGTCAAAGCCACTGAGTGAGGTTTAAAACAAATTAGCGCATGCTGTTGGAAGGCAACTCGACATCCGCCAGGTGAGCATCCTGCCAGACAAGGCCAACCGAGTGAAAACGCAGGTTCGACCTCGCAAATTAAATCCAACTTGGAACGAAGTTTTCCTATTCGAAAACTTTCCGGCCGAGCGCCTGTTAGACCGGACCCTGCTAATCCAGGTGCTAGACTACGACAGGTTCAGTCGCGACGATCACATTGGCGATGCGCAGTTCCCGCTGGTGTTTCTGCACTCGGCGAACGAATCGCGACGCTCCATAACTCTGTGGCGCTACTTGCAGCCAAATCGAAAGACGCGCGGATATGTAGGCGAGCTGCTTCTCGCACTGAGCTACAATCCGCACACTAACCAGCTCAACCTGGTGCTGATGCGCGCTAAAGACCTGAAAGCGATGGACTTTGGACGAACCTCGGATCCGTACTGCGTGGCTAAGCTGGTACACAGCAAGACCCGGCGGGTTCTTCAACGGAGGCGCAGTACCGTAGCTCGCCGCTGCCTGTCCCCGCAGTGGAACGAATCGTTTACCTTCACGGTGCCAGCTGAAAAAGTGCACGAATACCATCTTGAGTTGGTTGTCAAGGACAAAGACTTTCTCGGCTCAGAGACCATCGGACGGATTAGATTGGGTACCAGGTCAAGTCCGAGTGAGACAGCTCACTGGACAGAGGTGTTGAGCAAGCCGAGACAGCAAGTGGCACGATGGCACACGCTGAAGCACTGAACTCTAGCATTAATCAGTAATAGGCGCTCTAGCCACTTGCTTTGACGAGGCAATCGATCACCTTTAACTTTATGACGGGCCAAAGAACTACAAAGGCAGTGGAAGGGAAAGGTTACTCTTTAGCTAGCTTGTTAACTAGACCATGCAGTCACGTTTGACGTCACTAGCAATTGCGCGCAGCAAGTGCAAGCCATTTTGCTTTGTTAATTAAAGAACACTTTTATGCATCTTAACTACCATTCAGCAAGTTTCATTTCCGCCGGAAAGCTTGTTAGTAGCAAGTACTTGCTCAGTTCACTACGGTGAGTCCGTAGGACAGAAAGTAATTCCTCACCTAATCATCCCGCTTTAATCTTTTGCTAAAGGTACGTACGTGCGGCTGCCTGTGCTGCTTTTGACCGGAAAGAATTATCTACTTAAGTGTCCAAAATTGACTGTTCATAGGAAAAAATGGCCAAAAGGTGATAAAGAGAATTTAATTGGGAGACAGGCTAGGGAAGACAGACAAGCTCCTAGAAGACAGATACATGAAAATGGGAAATCAAAGAGAAAATCTGGAAACGGAAAGGAGCACAGATTAATGTGAGATAAAAAGTGAAGTAAAAAAGACAACTAAAAAAGGTTACTTTCAGGCTCCAAGCATTTTAAGAAATTTGTTCTCAGTCAGAGGCGAGTTAACAGAAGCACTTTAGCTTACAAAGCGCAAAATGACGGAGACACGCGCCTCAAGTAAGAATTCAGCAAAGATTCACACAGGCAGAAGTGAAATCCATGCAGCGCGAGAGATTACGGGGCTAGAGAAAAAGCAATAGGGGGCGCCTATAGCTCTAATGAAGATGCTCGCGCACTCTAAACTAATTTGCAAATTAGATCGCGCACCGACGTCGACTTCGTGCCCTCTACTTTTCCCTCGCTCTCCCCCTGGATAAGTTGAAAACCTTTGCCTCAGCCTAGTCGCCTATTAATTTGCTTCATTTACCGCTGGCTTTACGCCTGAATTGCGAAAACAAATATGTACATTTTTTTCTTTTTTTCTGAACCTGAAAACCCCAGAGTTCTACTGACTAAAATGTAAGCAATATTCGTTTAATTGACCTTGTGCGATCGCAAACAGTTTTAGAACATTTAAATAGCCAACGATTACAAAGTAGCTACATAAAAAATATTGACCAAAAAAGTGACACTGAACTGTTTTAAATAGCGCCGAAATTCTTTAAATCGTGCCTTAATTAAAAAAGGACCTAAATAAATGCCTATTTAAAAAAACTGTGCTTATTTGTTTAAAATGAGGCCTGTAATTTGTTTAATTCGTGCACCTCTTTTTTTACGAGTAATTCGCTAAAGCATGCCTGATATTGGCTCTAATTTCTGCTTAAAAATTAAATATAAATTAACTAAATTTCTTTGTGTCTAAATGTCGCTGATCTAGGAAAAAATTTCCTAAGGTATTGGTAAATGCCAAGAAATACATTAGAAAATTTTGATACTAATTAGGATAACAGTTTACTTAAAAAATAATATTTAGCATTATAGCAACTAAACGCTCAAATGATTATCGATAATTTAAATTTTACGCAAGTGCTCTTAATCTAAATCTACATTTAATCGCAAAAAACATCGTTACATCTTTGCAATTTAAAACTTTTTCAAAAAGTGACGCAGCAAAAAAACGCACTCTACGAGAAATGAATTATTTTTAGAATATTCTATCTACCGTATGCAATTTCTGTGCTGAGCAATTAATTTTTTGTAATAAATCCGATTAGCACAAATGACGCACCGCTGGGTATGTTTTACATGAGGCCAATAGAGGATAAAAAATCAACATGCTATAGTTGCTTCAGATTTAGGGTACAGCATGGACCCACAAACGTTTACTTAACTTAGTTCGTCATATCGATAGAAGCGCCCAATGATTTGTGTGTTAAAGCCGCCCTCTAATGTGTGTGTTAAAGCCACCCTCTGGTGTGTGTTAAAGCCGCCCTCTAATTTGTGTGTGTTAAAGCCGCCTTCTGATATGTGTGTGTTAAAGCCACCCTCTGATTTGTGTGTTAAAGCCGCCCTCTGATATGTGTGTTAAATCCGCCCTCTGATGTGTTTGTTAGAGCCGCCCTCTAATGTGTGTGTTAAAGCCACCCTCTGATGTGTGTGTCAAAGCCGCCCTCTGATGTGTGTGTTAAAGCCGCCCTCTGATGTGTGTGTTAAAGCCACCCTCTGATGTGTGTGTCAAAGCCGCCCTCTAATGTGTGTGTTAAAGCCACCCTCTGATGTGTGTGTCAAAGCCGCCCTCTGATGTGTGTGTTAAAGCCGCCCTCTGATGTGTGTGTTAAAGCCACCCTCTGATGTGTGTGTCAAAGCCGCCCTCTAATGTGTGTGTTAAAGCCACCCTCTGATGTGTGTGTTAAAGCCGCCCTCTGATGTGTGTGTTAAAGCCGCCCTCTGATGTGTGTGTTAAAGCCACCCTCTGATGTGTGTGTTAAAGACTCATCTCCTATTCGGTGATACCTCCTGAATTTTACCCGCATTTGCTAGCAGAAAGTTATCTATGAGTTTAAGACCCAGCTTACAGCTATACAAGTATAAACAGCAACGCAGTCGGAACAGGAAAGGTCATCAGAGCACGCAGCAAGCCGCAGTGGCCAGTTCAAATCGTCGACTCGAGCCAACCGCGGCCCGTGTGCCATCGGCGGCGGCGGCTCTCAGACCGCACAGCAGCGCCTTGCCGCTTTGCTCCAGGTGCACCCGCCTACCAAGGCCGTACACGTGGAGACGGTGCCGACGCATTGGAGCCGGTGGCAATGGCGGACGTTGATCCTTCGCGCCTTCTTCATCGTTCGGGCCGTCACTTCGGGTTGATTGACGTCGTCTACCCGACGAAGAAAGCATCGGCGGCGACTCGGGCCAGCCGAAGTCGCAGCAGCAGATTGGGATCCTTCGAACTGAATGACGCTGCAACAGCAGGCGGGTGCTGGCCGATCGACAGCCGGAAGCCAGGAGGCTGTGCCGGCTTAGAAGAAACTCGCTAGCAACTGTCAGGCTGGGCGGACATCCGGGTGGTAGCCGGACTGTGGGACCCATCTGTTTGGAACAAGGAAAATAACAAGTATAAAGGTGGACTTGAATATCATAGTTTCAGTTAGATCATGTGCTCCAGCCCTTGATCTTTTTGACAACTTGAATTGGTACCATTGACCGAGTTTTGAACCAGTTTGAGCCGACAATTTACAAGGATAGTTCTTGCGGCCCCTCTAACCACACAGCTTTTAAATATGCACGCGCAGGTAGCTGCTGTTATTTTCGAAAGATGGTGATAAAATTCACTAGTTTAATCTAGGTTTTAAAGCCTTGCAAGCCCCAGAGTGGCAGGCTAGGGTCTTACCTGACGGTGCACAATGCAGCCCTCGGCTTCCGTCAATTTGTGCGACGGCAGCTCCGTCCCGTTGAGCACCACGTAGTCAATGGCTAGGGTCCAGGCCACATGGACGAGCTGGTAGCGTTTCAAGCGTCCAGACCCGGCGCATTCCAGGCATTCAACGCCAACAGCCCGGCCTCGACAAGCTGGACAGCGAATCGTGCCCCGGCCGGAGCAGATTAGACAACGCGACGGATCGTCTGTTGAAGTTCCTCGTTGAGAAGACGACGCCGACGATGTTGGCGAGGAATGATTTCCAAACGAACGGCCGAGGCCACAGGCTCCTCCGAAGCCGCCTCCGCCACCGCCGCCGCCGCCGCCGCGGCAGCCGTAACAAGCGACGCTGCCTTTTCTACGGCAACGTCGACAGGCTGTGTAGCCGACGCCGTAGCACCTCGGGCAGGAGAGGGCTTCCTCGCTGTGCGGCAAAGTGAGCAGGCATTCAGCCTCGCTGAACGGCTCCGGCAGGGGTCGCTTGAGATCCCAGGTGTCTGGTGGATCGCCTTCCAACCGGCTATCGAGTGGGCCGCCCAGATAGGGCATGAACCGGTCCTGCACCGTGTGACATTCGTACCAGCTGGCCAAAGTGTACACGAATGCATCCGCGTAGCCGATGCTGGTCAGACTGACCGACTTCATCGCCGTTCTAGTAGGATAGCACCAGCAGCACCATCGGCTGCTCAGGTGTTCGGCTAGGAGCTCACGCAGCTCATCTTCAGTTAGCAACGGTTGCTGCTGGGTTTGCTGCTGCTCGATGCAGTCCAGGTCTTGATCAGTTTGCATTCCCTATGACGCGTAGTTCGTTCGAGCAGAGCAAATCAAGCCAATTGTCTTATTTCTCCAGCAGAGAATTTCTGTTGCCTGTTGAGCACTTAAGATGTTTGTTACTCGCCTCTCGCGTCTCTATGCGTGGGCGTGTGAATGAAGCAACCGTCAAGTGTTTTTATTAGCGGCGAAAATGAAAAAAATGGGAAGGAAAGAAAGAAAGAAAGAAAGAAAGAAAGGGGACGACGCTTGGAACCGCGAGGACCGAGAGGAATAGGTGGGGTGAGAAAAGAGGAGAAATGAGATGGAGGGTTTAGGCCGTTATCCGCGTCTGGGAAATCGATAATTTCCTGCTCACCTTGCAGGCTTAAGTGGCCAGATCCCTATGGAGTTTGGCTCTGTCTCTATACACGCCAGCTGTGTCTCTCTCTCATGCGCACCCTTATAATATAGCCAGCTTGAGCAAGGATTGCAGTCTCATTGCGCGGCAGTCCAATACCGCGTCGCGCTACTTACTGCATGCCACGCCAGTTTGGCAGCCGGGAGTGGCCCTGAAGAGGCGGATGGGGCGTCTGGTTGAAACCTGCTCCCGGGTTGGACTATAGCTAGCTATAGTTTCCCATGAAAATCCCAATCCCGTTACCCAGCCAGTCAGATGCTAGCCATCCCCGCGCCGGTACGTGGGTCGCCCGTGCACTTGGAACGGAGGGGGGGGGCAGAGGATTTTGAAGCAACCCAGCAGCTATAGAGCTATTATTATGCGGCAGAGACCTCCCACAGCCTCGAGGTCCGGATACAAGGTAGACAAAAGGCGGAGGTAGGCAGCGCAGACTCCTGCGCAGTTGATGAGGATTTGAGAGCTCCATGGAGTTCTGTAGTGTAGAGCACGCTCCCGAGGTCCCTCTCAATTCTCTTCTATAACCTTTACTGCCCAGCGATACTAATTTTAGGAGCCTCCGATAAGTGCTCGGGAAGGCAGCATGGGACTAACGATGTAGCCGAAATCTTTGCTCAAAAGTTGATTTATAACGTCATGATTGCACGGCAAGAGAACTAAGTGCTTGTTGTTGTGGGGCAAAGGCAAGGCTTTCTCTGTGATGGAGTGGTTATTTATCGGTGAATTAATTTTTCATGTGCTAGCGTAATTACATAGCCGGGGAAGCTGAGTTACAGCATGTTCTTCATCCTGTTTATATGAGTTTTATTTGTTTATAAAGAACTGAAGGTGAAGACTTATCTTGTCATTTATACCAAACAATATTTCATCTAAAGTACATGCCACTTTATCCGGTACTCCTTGAGGCACGGCAGCGGTCATGTCTGCCTGACAGAATAAGGAGGTACTCATGATGCGCCTATAGTTTTATTAATGGGTAAGCAAGACTTGAAGCCGCAGTTCCTTGTGTATATTTAGCATGAGATTAATGGGCAGCCGTCTGCTTGAGACCGCGGACTGTATCTCGTTTCGCTGCTCCTTGCTACCCTACTTGGTATGATCCTCATTATCCCCCCCGCTGCCCGAGCTAATTCCCATGCTGCCAAATTCGTTTCTTTACTTGGCTTCCGCAATGTATCGCCATATTTTGCTCCCATTTTCTTCCCTATGCAATTTGCCGCATGGATGTCCAGTTTGCGCTTGTCTTTTTACGTTATTTTCCTTCGTTTTATTTAAGCCCCTGCAGGCTGGAGCAATTTGTGGGCACATAGATTGTATCGGAGCTAATTTTATGCCCACCCGCTTGACTTTGGCGCCTTGAATTGATCCGCGTGTGTCCTCCCCGACTCAGCAGCCGATGGAAATTTTCTTTTTTTTCTACTCTGGATATCCCTCTTTTTGTTGGATCAGATCCGCCCGCTTACTGCATGTTAATCTTCCTTTGGCCTCTCCACTTCCTCTCTCCACTCCCAATTTCGCCGGCGTCTTAGAAAGATTTTTTTCGCAAAAGTGTTGTCTAAAAATAGGACATTTATCTGCTCTTGACCTGTCACTAGTCCAGTTTTTCTCAAGTCACAAGCAACAGGAAGATTGTGAAATTGCCGATAACAGTTCCTAAACCAAACCTTGAAGAAGTGATTATTAGCTTATTTTATTCTTCCGCAATTATCTGTGGTTATTAACTATTGGTACTGGCTCATTCTACCACGCTTAAACCTCGTGTTATCTTTCAGAAAAATAGGGAAGATAGATCGGGAATCGGGAACCCCAATGTAACCCCAGATTGTAAAAAATACGTATTTTGAGGCACCATTTTGTCGTACGTGTGAGAGGAAATTCGACGTAGAAAAAGCAAGAAAGTTTCTTCGTTTTTTCGTATGTATAATGGCACTTCTTCAAATTTTAATTGATTTTTTGCAAAAGATCCCATGGACATCTTAAGTCACATGATACGTACAAACTAGCGTACATACTATAAGAAGAAACTTGGAATTTAGTATCACGTTTGATCCGTGTTTTTTTTTTTAGTATTTTCTGATGACATTGGGATTCTGGTATGGATTTTTTAAGCATTAGGAAAGTCTAGTCATGGCAACGTATATAAATGTTGGCTCGTCTTGCTGCTTTTTTTAAAAATCTGCTCGAGCTACTGAGAATCGTTGTGGCTTACCCGATGCTAAACAAACATTACGCGAGCTGAATTTGATGCAATTTTATCGCATAGGTGACAGGTACGTGCGATTTCGGAATTGTAATTCGACCTGGGTTACGGCTTATTGCGACACTCGATACTCCACCTAGTGACTGGGACTGCATGAATACATCGTCGTATCAATATATTAAAAGCTACGGAAAGCAGCAAAGCAAAGCAACTCATTGCTCAGTTCATTTAAGCTTGAGCTCGCTCAATAAGCATCGTAAAAATGTCGCATCAACCATTTCCATATTTGTCGACTGTTTACTGTACTAAAAAAAAATTTGACACCAAACCATTCAACAAACTTTATTAGACCCAAGTGTGTACAGTTACGAGTACTTAGTCCTCAACTAAGTACTGTTTGGATGCAAACCCTAAATTAATTGTCCCAATCAAGGGTCCAAATATAGCTTTCAGAAATGCGAATGGATTTCTATGATTTTCGTCGATATAAAAATTTCTGGCTGGCAAAACGACCCTCAAATTGTCGTTAATTAGAGCTGGGGCTCGAACCTAGGACCCTAATTTTAAAAAATCCTCGCTCTCAAATTGCATGCTGTTTTAGAGTGAATTGTATTTTATTTTTTGTTTAAATTGATGCGCAGACGAAACAGTTAGCTCTCAAGCATTCATGCCTGTCGTTTCCATAACAATTTTTGAAAGGATCAGAGCTCTCTGCATCGATTCTTTTTAGTCAGAAATTCTGAGTGGGTGGCTGCCAGACTGCATTGTATAACAATATTATTTATTATGAAAAACTGCAGACCCTTTTAAAGGCCACAATACCGAGTGTGGGCGTGCGCGTTCAAGTGGGAGAGATGAACACAATTAATGAAATTAAAATTCCCAACCCAAGTAGCTAAGCAGATTCCAACAACAATTTTTATCGATATACAATTAAAGGTTGAGAAAAAATGGTAAAGGCGACAATTACGATAGATGTATTGCTGTTTCTGTCTCGAATGCTGATGGAACTGTACGACGAAGTAACATTACTGAGAGTAGTATATGCAGTGGATGCTGACAAAAATTTATGAAAAGTTATGTATTATTCCAAGTGTAATAATGATTTTAGATTAAAACTAGCTCTTCGGTGCCCCCCCCCTGGGGGGCGCAGACAGGCATTTTAAATCACTCATGTACTAAACAGAAATTTCCCTAAGCAGCTAGAAAATCTCTGCAGCAAAATTTAAGTCTCCCGAGAAGCATAATAGCTTCCGAATATTTAGAAAATCTACTGAAAGTCTCCCTAAGCAGTTACACAATTGCCCCGAGCACTTGAAAAATCTCCAAAGCAGCTAAAAATGTTTGAGAGCAGTCGAAAAATCTTCTCCCTGCAGTAAAGTAGAAAACCCCGCCAGCAGTTAGAAATTCCCTTTCGAGCAGTTGGAACTTCCCCAATCAAATAGAAAAGTTCCCCGGGTAGTTAAAAATCCCATAAACAGACCGAAAAGTCCCCAGAGAAGAAAAATCTTCAGGTTAAAAATCTCCCCGAGCAGGTAAAAAATCCCCCACAGACAGAGAATTCCCAACGCAGACAAAGAATCCCCCAAGCAGAAAGAAAATCTCCTGAGCGGTTGGAAATTCTACCCGAGGCAGTTTAAAAATCTTCTGGAGCATTTCGAAAATCCCCTTCAAGTAGTTAGAAAATCTTCCTGAGGCAGTTAGAAAAAATCCTCACGCAGTTAAAAAACTCCTAAAGCATATAGAAAATCCCCCTCTAGCAGTCTGAAATCACCCAAGCAGTTAGAAATCCCCCGATAAGATAGAAAATTTGTCATAACATTAAGAAATCCCCTAAGCAGATAGAAAATTTCAACGAGCAGTTAGAAAATCCCCATCAGGCAGTTAGAAAATCTACCCAAGGCAGTTAGAAAAAATCCTCATGGAGTTAAAAATCTCCCGGACCATTTAGAAAATCTCCTCAAGCAGTCCGAAAAAACCCAATCAGGTAAATCCCTTAATCAGGCAGAAAAGTTCCTCGAGCAGTTAGAAAATCTCTGTCAAGCAGTTAGAAAGTCTTCCCGAGCAGTTAAGAAAATCCCCAAGCAGACAAAAAATCTCCCTGAGCAGTTAGAAAATCTCCTTTAAGCAGTCCCCTTCTTAAAAATCCCCTTCGAGTCGTTAGAAATCGCCCAAGCAGTTGGAAATTCCCCGAGAAATCTGAAATCTGAAATCCCGAGAATTTTTTAATACCCTAAGCAGACAGAAAATCTCTTTCAAGCAGTTAGAAATTCCCCTTCGGGCCATTAGAAATCCCTAATCAGATAGAAAATTTCCCAAAACAGTTTAAAAATCACCCAAGCAGACAGATAAGCTCCCCTGAGCAGGTAGAAAATCCCCATAAGAAGATAGAAAATACCAATCAAGCAGTCAGAAATCTCCCAAACAGTTAAAAATTCTCCTTGGAGCACTTAGAAATCTCCTAATCAGATAGGAAATTTCCCCGAGCAGTTAAAAATTCCCAAATCAGATAGAAAAATTCCCCGAGAAGTTTGAAATCCCCTAATCAAATAGAAAATCTCCCCGAAAATTTAGAAGATCTCCTTCGAGCAGATAGAATTACTTATTGCACGAAAATCACGAGAACCAAGATTGTGATCGACAACCCCTATTTGATGCCAAAAGAATCAAACACAAGCTCGTGAACTCGTATATGTACATATTTACTAACAATACTTAAGACTTTCATTAGATTTTAAAATAAGACTTACCTAAATGCATACAACGACAAGGGCCGAAGCTTAATGCATATACTACATGTACAAGTACATGTAGGTATGTTTTGGTGTATACTTCTTAGCGTAGGAAGGGCCAATAAAGAATACAGTGTGCTGTGAGTTGTGAGTGAGATTTTACACACATAGTGTCCTCAACTAAATTAACGTAGCAAGAAAGATAGAGCTACGAGTGCAGTGTATAATCGGATGAATTAATTACTGTGGTAAACATGTACATGTTACATAGATCTATCGTTCAGCCGATTCACGATACATTACAGCATGCGATTACAGAGGCTTGTTTAAGGTTGAGCTGAGCCTCTCTGCTTGCCTTTTGGCCTGTCAGATTATTTTTGCCTTTTGAAGTGTCAAATTTTGACAGCTCAGCTTCTGACCGCTAAAAGTACTTTTAGATTTAGGATTATCTTCTCCTCTTTACCTCTCCCTTTACATGCTGATTAAACATAAATTATACTTAAGTTGAGGATCTCCTGCTGCGAAAACCCATGCGTGATTTTGTTCATAGATTATGCCCAGCTGGACTCATTTATTACTCATCTGTCAGATTCTTTGTGATCGGTGGGACCACCTTGAGTAGCCTGTGAGGTTCACACGACCGTTATAACATGCTCGGCCTATTAAATCGCAAAAATCGGCGATCAGTAAAACAAATCGGCGCCTAAATAAAGCGGAACATTTAGCATAAAAATTATCGAACTGATTTCGGTTATGCAATCGGTAAAATAAAAAGCCTGATAATCCCCAATCTTAATTTTTGATGCCGAAGAGTCTACTGCGAATTCAAAAGCGGATTGAAATAATTATTTTCAAGATTGAATGAATAACTGTTCTGTTCTGTTGCTATTCATCCACTACCAGACTAATAATATCACAAGGCCATACTAATTCTATTCCTATTAGGCCTGAATGTTGCATGGGTTCAATTGATTAAAGCTTTTGGGTAATTCCATGATAAGTTTACAATGATTTTATACATTTGGAACTTTTTATATTATAGGCCTTAACTTTGTATATGAATAGCATCTTTAAATAAGCTTCACAGTCGATAAGCCTATGATATTTACATGCGCATAAAAATTGCAACTGCCCACTGAACAATAAAAACATTCTCTAGCCTATAGCACTGCCAAAAAATTAGCGAAAAAACATGAATACCTGTGGCTTCAATGAAGTCCAGGCTGCGAAATGATGGTATAGCTTTGAAGAGGTAGTACAACAAATTAAGACAATCCATTTCCTAGCTATTGGCTAACACGCCATGTTGAAATGCTCCATGAACTTAATAAAGAGCACATGATCCCAATTTGATGATCTTGGCATCATTAGAACTAGTGCTAGCAACATGGGCATCCAAAAGCTTGAGAAAGGCCCAGTTCACATTGGGGCTATCCATGCTAACCTGCATGAGCTTGCCAATAGGTATATCCTTGAATACTCCTAGAAAAGACTCAAGCAGACTGGCTGCCTTGCATGATAATAGAAATTGCAAGTCAAAGTAGATTGTTTCTACTGGAGAGGAGACTTAGGTCACTTAGTTGCTTTTCATCAGCCCAGAAGCAAACAAATATATCCATTTGCATATATTGGGTGATCTTGTTTAGGCTTTTGTCAAAGCTGGTATACTTTCCTTGACTTCCCTGACTTTCTAGTCCACTTTTATTCTCCCTGAATTTCCCTGATAAGATCAAGCTGCAGCTTAAATCTCTATGACAAATTACCTTTCTCTTGCAAATTTTGCCTATATTATTTATTTTACAAAAGTCAACAAAGAAAAATTTTAAGAAAAAATCATTGTAAAATATTTAAAACATTTTTTGACAAAGTTATTTTTATTGCATAAAACTTTTAAAGTATTTACACTGTCACACATGTAATTAGTTTTCAAATGGCTAGCACATTGGCTAGCTATGTTCCTTAGTGTCAAAGAGTATTCTTTATATCAAATTTTGACTCCTTAGCATCCAAATATTGCTCCTTAGCATTAAGAGATGGCTTATATCACTTAAAAAGTGGCTGACTAGATTCAATGAGTATCTAACATAGGTGCGCAATTGTCCTAGCTAGTTGAAACAGACACTGACCAAGGTAAATCACAAAATAAGTCACTTGCATCAGCAAGTTGCAAAATGGATGATATAAATTACAATTTAAGTAGTACCCAATTCCTGCAAGTTGCTAGCTTGTACTTTGATAAAAACGAAAAATTGGCTTAGGTCTCTAAGAATAAGATAAAAATTATTGGCATGGAACTGCAGAGATAAATGTTTCCAACTGGTATATATATATAGAAGCTATGGTATATTATATTAGATATATCTATAGTGATATTTTATCCAACAAAGTTCTCCATATATTAATTAAAATTTTTTATTGCCAATGTTTGATCAAGCTATCTAAGCAAAAATTGACCAAAAAATTTAATTTATGTCTCAAATTCTAGGTCTTTTTCAACAAGGAAATAGCATTTTAGAACAAAATATTACATTTAAAGTGGTTCCATGGTATGAATTTGAAATGATTTTTTTATCTGGATATAAATTGCAAAATAAATAGATATAAATCAAATCAGAATATAAACTAAAAAGAACAAAAACAACTTGTTATAAAAATATGCTATTAGGATATTTTTTAAAGAAGATAATTTGGCCTATCTTTATAGTTAAAATGAAAATCAAATTGATCAAATATGCCCATTGTTTAGTTAAAGAGATAATTGACTAACTGAGCAGAGCCAGTTCACTAGGTGCAAAGCCCACAATGATAATTTAATTTACCTTGAAAATTTAGATGGATGAACATAGGAGACAGGGAAAGGGCAGGTAGCAAGAAATTGATTTAATCAAGATAGGCTTAAGTCAAATAATATAAGAAAGGGTATAAAAAATCAATTACTAAATATCTGTTGAATTTGTCACAGCAATTTTTAGCATTTAAGATATTGCATTCAATAATTGCTATAAAATGATTCATTTTAGGGCATATCACATTATTTAGGTTTAATTTAGGTTTTCACTGCAACCTAGATCTGGGTTTATTTTTTGTGCTATAGGGATGCTATAGCATCTTGACTTTGAAAATCGCATCCTGAAATTTGATATAGGATGCGATTTCGCATCCAGATTGTTTTAATTTTTCACAATAAAAGACCTCTTAAATAAGACTTTTAAAAATTGCATCCCAAACCCTGAAATCGCATCCTAAAATTAAGAACATGATGTGATATTGCATCCTGTGCCCAGCAAAAAAATAAACCCAGACCTAGATTATAATATAGAATAGGCAGGCTTGCAGGAGATTCACAGGTAATTTTATGTTATTATTATTATTATTATTGTTTGTTGTACATCCAAAAGGGTGCTGACGTTTATATTTTTTATTTTTAAACAGTGGCACATAAATGATTATTTTCAAATGAAAAAACTAATTAGTCAATAGTATTTAGAAAAAGGGAAAAAATAAAATTTGTTGCCTAAAGATATAAAAAGGTGATTCAGCAATTTGAAAGGTGCTCAATTTGTCGCATGCCGCAGAAACAAAGAGATTAGGAAATTACTTAGTAGTCACATTCTTGCACTATAAATCTCTAAAATATATTGTTCACATAATCCGCAGCAATTGTAAAACCAACCAGTTCATGGGTGCTGGCAACAAGCGAAAGAAAGGCGGTAATAAATCTTCGGTCGCCTCCTCATCTAAAGAATCCTCAAGTTCGGGTAGGCCATCAAAGAAAGTCCGCTTATCGGAACAGACTGTAATAGCCGCCGCAGCTAAAGACGATTCAGATGTTGATTATCAAGCATCGGATTTTGAGGACGACGCTGCAACTGATGCGGCCACGGAGGCTTCCGCAGCCGCCGCTGTACCAGCCGCCGCGGCCAAGGAAGCGCCTGGCGCCGATGCTGGCGCCGTTAAAACCGACGAATACGGCGCCAAGGATTATAGTAAATCGTTGACGCTGAAGGTCGATCACGAGGCCCGGCCATTGTGGGTGGCCCCAGACGGTCACATCTTCTTAGAGGCATTCAGTCCAGTGTACAAACAGGCCCACGATTTTCTCATAGCCATCTCTGAGCCAGTCAGTCGGCCCGAGTTAATACACGAATACCGGCTCACTTCCTACAGCTTGTACGCGGCAGTTAGCGTCGGCTTAGAGACTGACAACATCATTGAATATTTGCGCCGATTGTGTAAAACCTCTCTAGACCCGGGAATTGAACAATTCATTAGAATGTGCACGCAGAGCTACGCCAAGCTGAAGCTAGTACTCAATAATGGCCGATATTTTATTGAGAGTCAGCATTTGTCGGTTGTGCGAACTGTACTAATGGATCCCGTTGTTATTGAATGCCTTCTAAATCCCATCGAAGCTCAGGCAATGCTCGAGGCGGCTGTGGCGTCTGCGCAGGTGTGAATGACGTCACCTTTTAGTTTTTTGGTTTTATTCTCTGATTCGTAATAAATTGTTGATCCAATATAGGAGAAAGAGAAGGAGTTTTAGGTAGGTTTTAGTTCCCATAAATAAAAATAAAATAAATTTAGACACCCGACCTTTCGACCAGATGTACAGCCCAAGGCACAGCCGCAGCTAGTTGCGCGGTGCATCCGAGGGCTGTGTACAGCTTTCAGCCTGACGGGCTGGAGGGGCCGCAACACCCACACTAAATTTACCCAGCTCAAACTGGTACCCGATCTCAGCTGGGTGGACTGAAGCAATGCGGGATTAAGTGTCTTGCTTAAGGGCACAAATTGTCTCCTAGGGCCGGGGACTCGAACCCACGACCTTCCGGTCATGAGGCAGGCGCCCTAGCCACTAGGCTACAACTCCTCATGCGAGAGCCAGAATGGTTGAGATGGAGATTTATAAAAATGATGAAAATTTAGACACCTGATTTTTCGGCCAAATGTACAGCCCACGACACAGCCTTAGCATCGTAGAGCTGTGTACAGCAGCTCAGTCCTGATGGGCTGGGTGGACTGAAGCTATGCGTGGTTAAGTGCCTTGCTCAAAGGGGACAAATTGTCTCCTACAACTGGGACTCGAACCCACGACCTTCGGGTCAAGAGCCGATGGAGAAACAAGGCTACTACTAAGCTGACTGTAAGATCTGTTTTCCCAACCATTTCTACAGGGCCGCACTCTTTCGTCAACAGCCGCTGATCAGCAGCCATCGGCGCCAGCTGAGCAGCCAGCCGGCGCCGTCACAACCGACACGCCTAGCGACATTCTCGACTTATACGATCGTCTAGATCGTGAAGACGCCGCCGCTGAAGATTCGGCATCGTCGGCTAATCGTGTGTCGCTAGAAGTTCAACAGAGCATGATTGAAGTGTTGCAGAAGCGCTGCACCGAGTTGGATTATCCACTCATGGCCGAATACGATTTTCGTCAGGACACGAAGAATCCGAATTTGTCAATCGATTTGAAACCATTGACTACGCTGCGCCCCTATCAGGAGCGTTCGTTGCACAAAATGTTTGGCAACGGTCGGGCTAGAAGCGGCGTCATTGTGTTGCCATGCGGAGCCGGCAAAACTTTAGTAGGCGTCACCGCCGCATGTACAGTTCGTAAGCGTTGCCTAGTGTTATGCACTTCCGGTGTAGCCGTGGAACAGTGGCGCAATCAGTTCCGACTCTGGTCGACTATTGAAGACTCGCAGATCTGCCGGTTCACCAGCGACTCTAAAGAGAAGCCTGGCAACGCTGGGATTTGCATATCGACTTATTCCATGATTGCGCACAGCAGCAAGAGATCCTTTGAGGCTGAGCAGGTTCGTAATTCTGTTTCTGCTACGTGACTTTTGTCACGTAATGAGGTCCCTTTTTACCCACATCCGGTCTTTCTTCCGTTCAATTTGATAAAGAGATGTTGATGCCTACTTCTGATCTTGATTTCTCATGAAATGAGGACCCCTAATACCCACTTCCGGTTTTGTGTCACGTGATGCTGACCTTTAATACCCACTTCCGGTCTTTATTTTGTGTCCAGTAATGCGGACCTTTAATACCCACTTCCAGTCTTTATTTTGTGTCACGTGATGCGGACCTTTAATACCCACTTCCGGTCTTTATTTTGTGTCACGTGATGCGGACCTTTAATACCCACTTCCGGTCTTTATTTTGTGTCACGTGATGCGGACCTTTAATACCCAATTCCGGTCTTTATTTTTTGTCACGTGATGCGGACCTTTAGTACCTACTTCCGGTCTTTATTTTTTCCCTCGATAAGGAATCTTGATACTCACTTTCAGTTTTTCTTTTGTGACGTGATAAGGACCATTGATCCCCACTTCCGATCTTTATTTTGTGTCACGTGATAAGGACCATTGATCCCCACTTCCGATCTTTATTTTGTGTCACGTGATAAGGACCATTGATCCCCACTTCCGATCTTTATTTTGTGTCACGTGATGGTGACCTTTAATACCCGCTTCCGGTCTTTATTTTTTTTCACGTGATGCGAACCTTTAATACTTACTTCCGGTTTTTCTTTAGTCACGTGATGATGACCGTTAATATCCACTTCCGGTCTTTATTGTGTGATGAGGACTGTTAATGCCCACTTAGAGTCTTTATTGTCACGTGATTAGGACCGTTAATACCCACTTCCGGTTTTTCTTTAGTCACGTGAATCCCATGTTTAGAACCGTTCGTACCCACTTCCGGTCTTTCTTTTGTGTCACGTGATCAGGACACAATAAAGATTAAAATCAACACAAACCATCAATCAGGTGATGTCTTGGCTTCGCGACCAAGAATGGGGCCTAATGGTACTGGACGAAGTGCACACAATACCGGCCAAAATGTTTCGCCGCGTACTCACCATAGTTCGCTCGCACTGCAAACTCGGCCTCACAGCCACCCTAGTTCGTGAGGACGATAAAATCGCCGATTTAAACTTTCTAATCGGACCGAAACTGTACGAAGCCAATTGGTTAGAATTGCAGCGCGGCGGCTACATAGCCAGGGTCCAGTGCGCCGAGGTTTGGTGCCCAATGACGCCAGAATTCTATCGCGAGTACTGCAGCCAGAAATCCTGGGCCAGACGGACCCTGCTGTACCAGATGAATCCCAATAAGTTCCGCGTATGCCAGTTCCTTATTAATTATCACGCCAGACGAGAGGACAAAATCATCGTATTCTCCGACAACGTATTCGCACTAAAGTACTACGCCAACGCTCTGAACAAGCCCTATTTGTACGGTCCAACCTCTCAGTCGGAGCGAATGTACGTGCTAAAAAATTTCCAGAATAATCCGCAAGTCAATACGATTTTTGTGTCTAAGGTGGCCGACAACAGTTTTGATTTGCCTGAGGCTAACGTGCTGATTCAGATCACCAGTCACGGCGGCTCTCGCAGGCAGGAGGCTCAACGGCTGGGCCGAATTTTGAGGGCTAAACGGGGCATGGGTCCCGGCGACGAGTATAACGCCTATTATTATAGTCTGGTGTCGCAGGACACCGCCGAGATGTACTTTGCCGAGAAGAGGCAGCGCTTTCTGGTTAACCAGGTAGGGGCTTGTTTTTTTCTTTAGATTGATTTGGGTTGGGCGGGGTCATGTTTTCTGTGTGTATGGAAAGGATTCTTATGAATTAAAGCTATTTTGAAGGCTTCTTCTTAGACATTAAAGGCTTGGTTTTAAGAATTTTAAACTATTTCTTAGAAGTTAGAGGCTGACTCTTACAATTTAAGGCTCATTCTAAGAAATTTATGGCTGATTCTAAGAAATATGGGGCTGATTCTAAGTAATGTAAGCTTTATTATAGGAAATATTGTGTTGATTCTAAGAAATTTAGCGGCCTATCTTCAGTAATGTAAGGCTAATTCTAATAAAAAAGGCATACTAAGAAATAGAAGGCTGATTCTAAGAAAGCTTGGGCTGATTATAAGAAATATAGGGGCCGATCTTAAGTAATGTTAAGTATTGTAAGCAAAATTATACACAAAGAAGAATTAAACACCATCAAGAAACGACGACGTTTTAAAAGTCCAGCTCAACCAATATAAATAAACTATACATTATTATTTGCAACACAGATGATATTATGAGGGAATTATTTGTTATACTACCTAAAACGTTAAAATTGCCAGTTTAAGTCAGTTTAAGTTATTTTAAGTCATTTTAAGCTGCTCAAACGCATTCAAATAAATAAATGGTTAATTCAAAGAAATAAAAGGCTGATTCTAAGAAATATAGGGCTGATTTTAGGTAATTTAAGGCTAATTCTAGGAAATAGAAGGCTGATTCTAAGAACTTGAGACGGCCTCTTTGATATGAAGCTTATTCTCAAAACTAAAGGCTTTTGCACTTCGACAGTACTTACGCTCGTAATGAAAGTTTACGAGCATTTGTTTCCTCGGATTCTTAGAAATTGCAAATTTTCTAAGGGTCCATTCCTAGAAATAATTACTCACGTCTGACAAGAACTAAATGTAATATTGTAAATATGATAACTTCTGCAATTAATTTACTATAATTGGTAAAAATACTTTAATAACAATTAAATTCCTCGCCATAGGGCTACGCATTCAAAGTGGTCACCAGACTGCCCGGCATGGAGTCCGAGGAGGGCCTAGGCCTATCGACCAAGGAGTCACAGCTGCAGCTGCTCCAGCAGGTCCTGGCCACCTCCGAGTCGGACGCGCGCGACGAAGAAGAGCCCGGCCAAGCCAACTCGGCTGGCCCAGGCGGCTCAATGAAGAAAGTCCAATCGGCGCCGGCTTTCCAGCGTCGGGCGGCCACCATGGCCAGCCTGTCGGGCGCCGATGAGACCGTGTACACGGAGTTCCGCAGTGGGAGCGCCGCCGCGGCGGCTAAACGCGCCCAGGAGCGGCACCCGCTGTTCAGAAAATTTAAACGATAAAGCAGATCGACTTTTTTGGTGTTAAACTCGATTTCCGGTGTTCGTTTTTCAATCTGTCTACTTACAGTAGAAAAATTAGAGTAGTAGCTGAATTTTCTCGTATTTGTTTTAAATCTGGCTACTTGCAGTAGCAAAATAAAAGTAGTAGCTAAATTTTCTGGTTGGTTTCAAATCTGGCTACTTACAGTAGAAAAATAAAAGTAATAGCTTTTTTTTATGGTTGGTTTCAAATCTGGCTACTTACAGTAAAAAATAAAAGTAGTAGCTAAATTTTCTGGTTAGTTTCAAATCTGGCTACTTACAGTAGAAAAATAAAAGTAGTAGCTAAATTTTCTAGTTGGTTTCAAATCTGGCTACTTACAGTAGAAAAATGAAAGTTGTAGCTGTATTTTCTGGCATTCGTTTTAAATTTGACTACTTACAGTAGAAAAAAAAGATAAGTAGCTGTATTTTCTGGCGTTCGTTTCAAACCTGGGTACTTATAGTAGAAAAATAAGATAAGTAGTTGAATTTTCTGGCGTTTGTTTCAAATCTGGCTACTTACAGTAGACAAATAAGAGTAGTAAAGTGAATTTTCTGGCGTTTGCTTTAAATCTGGGTACTTATAGTAGGCAAATAAGAGTAGTAGCTGTATTTTCTAGTGTTCGTTCTCAAATCTGGCTACTTACAGTAGACAAAAAATATGAGTAGTTGCTGAATTTTTTTTAAGAACTTGTCATTCCGTTAACATTTCTCATCAATGACAACAGTTTTAATTAAAAGCATTTCACGTATCTTTCGAAGACTCTGCCCTGTGTTAAATACAAGCGTATATATCCAGTGTATCGTTTGAAAAATAAAACAAACATGCGACTAACTCGTCACTTGATTCATCGTTTGTGTGCAATACAATGCCAATAAAATTTATGGCGAACATAGATTTACTCAATGTTTATTAATTTATTATATGACTAACTGGCCGGGCCAGTCAGTGTTGACTCTAATCGGTTAATTTAAATAGCTAGTTAATTATAATTCAGCTTATGCGTACGTACACTTTACAATTAACGATAGAGATAGTAAATAAACACGCAGTTCCATAACATTTAGCAGAAATTATGCAAACCGATATAACACAAATTATTACAATTGAATAGCAGAACGCCTACTGACACGAGTAGTGTGATGCGAAATAAATAAGTATATAATCATTTAAATTTATTTAACGCGAAATCTATTTAGAGCGCAGTCGAGTGCAGCAGAGGGGCAGCTTTGCGTGAATGATGCAATTGCTAAGGCATCTCTGTTCGCATAATAAATTTACAGCAGCAAACGGTTTTTAATGCGTGCGAAAGGCAGCAGACTAAATATTAACCATGCAAGGCAACAAGTAAGATAAATAACTGAATTTTTTTCATACAAACGCAATAAGCATTTTTTCGAACACGTACCAGTAGAAGCAGATTGGTTTATCTACAGAAAGTTTGACTTCCATAGCGCAGAATTGAACATTAGAAAACAACAAAATTACGGTAAGGACTCACGTGGGATATTGTGGGAGAGAATCTTGGAACGCTGATTCGATATAAGAACTCTTATGGAATATTGTGGGAGAGAATCTTGGGAAGATGACTCTGAGGACTCTCATGGGGGAGGGATTATGGGGGAGAATCTCGGGAAGCTGACTCTAGATAACGACTCTCATGGGACATTGTGGGAGAGAATCTCGGGAAGATGACTCTAGATGAGGGCTCTCATGGGAGATTGTGGGGGAGAAACTCGGGAAGATGACTCTAGATGAGGACTCTCATGGGAGATTGTGCGGGAGTAACTCGGGAAGATGACTCTACATGACTCTCATGGGAGATTGTGGGGGAGAATCTCGGGAAGCTGACTCTAGATAACGACTCTCATGGGACATTGTGGGAGAGAATCTCGGGAAGATGACTCTAGATGAGGGCTCTCATGGGAGATTGTGGGGGAGAAACTCGGGAAGATGACTCTAGATGAGGACTCTCATGGGAGATTGTGGGGGAGAAACTCGGGAAGATGACTCTAGATGAGGACTCTCATGGGAGATTGTGCGGGAGTAACTCGGGAAGATGACTCTAGATGACTCTCATGGGAGATTGTGGGGGAGAATCTCGGGAAGCTGACTCTAGATAACGACTCTCATGGGACATTGTGGGAGAGAATCTCGGGAAGATGACTCCAGATGAGGGCTCTCATGGGAGATTGTGGGGGAGAAACTCGGGAAGATGACTCTAGATGAGGACTCTCATGGGAGATTGTGGGGGAGAAACTCGGGAAGATGACTCTAGATGAGGGCTCTCATGGGAGATTGTGGGAGAGAAACTCGGGAAGCTGACTCCAGATGAGGACTCTCATGGGAGATTGTGGGATAGAAGCTGCCGAATATGAAGGACAGTAAATGACCGCTTTAACTTTTATTGACACTAAATAAATGATTGCAAAAGGCGGACTACCACAATTCTTCTATACAGACTTGGAACAATGGAACAAAGACTATTCTCACTGCAGAAAATTGCACTTAGAAACGCAAAAAATGAATTTTTTAGCTCTTAAAATTATTAATTATAATTAGATGGAAAAGAAGCTCGCACGTTGAAATCTTGACAGCCAGATAGGGGAGGGGGACTTGTTATAATAGTTAGACCGACAACTAAATGGCATAGACACGAGTTTCGTTTAAAAGTACACAGTTAGTTAGAATTATATAATTATAGGCAATGCGCTTGGCGCAAATTGACAAAGTTTTATTGAACGACTATAATAATTACATAATATATAATACGGAAATAAATAATAATGATAATAATATACAGTCTAACTTGCGGTGTGATTACGTAATTGCTTCACAGTTTATTTTCAGCAAATTTCAACTAAAAATTTGACAATGAAAGCGTTTGCAATAATAATATTATAACATAGGCATAACTAATGTCATAACTGTTATATCTAAATAGAAACGCGCAATATTGCAACAGTTAAGGGCTTGTGGAGACGCCAATCGCGTTTCAAAAAAAAAACAAACAACAAACAAGCGACACAATGACAAAGACTTGTACAAAGACTTAAAAAGCCGGCCCGGCTCTTTGTAACGCTGCGGCAGCGGCGGCAGTATTAGAGTTCGCATTATTATTGCTACTATTATTAGTAGTTGTAGCGGCGTTTGAACTGCGAAAAAAGCGATGCTGAAGCGCCAATTCCGGCCGGATGCGCAGGTGCGGCTCGTACACCAGCATCTGCGCCACCAGGTCGAGGAACACCTGGTAGTCGGCCGGCGAGTGACCGGCTTCGTCTGCCCGACGTCCGCCCGGACCGCCGACGTCGGCGCCAATCACGTCGCGAAGACGGCGCGAGCCGGGCGCCTGGTAGGCGGGCACCGTTGGCGCCGGCCGGGAAGACTTGGCCGCGGCGGCTGCTGCGGCTGCGACCGCCGCCTGCTGCTGCTCCGGGCCGCCGTAGAGCAACGGCCGGTAGGTGCCGTCCGGCAGGCGTTCGAAGAATTTCGACGTCTTTGAACCGGAGTCCAGCAGTTCGGCGGGCGGGATGCCTGCGGGTTGGTGTCAGGGAGCTGTCACTCTCCCGTGTCCTGATATGTCAGGGAGCTGTCACTCTCCCGTGTCCTGATATGTCAGGGAGCTGTCACTCTCCCGCGTCCTGATGTGTCAGGGAGCTGTCAATCTGGTCTTATTCAGCTGTGTCAGGGAGCTGTCAATCTGATCTTATTCAGCTGTGTCAGGGAGCTATCACTCTGGTCTTATTCTGATATGCCACGAAGCTGCTACTGCTGCTTGATATTATTAACTACTGGCAATTAAGTAACCAAACTTTTTTTTACTGAATATGTACTTAGCAGTACGCCTGACCTAATTCCATTGAGCAATTCAAACCCTTAAAATTTGGAGCTGAGGAAATGGTTAATAGAAGCTTTAAGCGCAGGTGCTCGCATTTTAATCCCGCAACAACAACAGTCACGCACGATTAACAAGCTCTAATCCAACTAAAAGCAGACAGCTGGCTTGCTTTCCTTACTTTGCCGACAAGAATGAAAGAGCATTATCGACTTTAAGCAATCATAGCAATCTATTTTAAAAAAGACATGAAAACCACAATCTTACCAAGCACTTCAACCAGTCGCATCAGCTGATCAGCCTCGTGATGCCCAGCAAATAGCGGCTCTCCAGTGTGCAATTCAACCAAGATGCAGCCCAGAGACCACATATCAATAGGCAATCCGTATTGCATGCCAACTAGGACCTCTGGCGAGCGGTAGAATCTCGACTGAATGTACTGATAGATCCTTGAATTGACGTGACACGAGCTGCCAAAATCAATAATCCTAATAGCCGATCGTTTCGGATTAACTAGCAGTATATTCTCAGGCTTTAAATCCGAATGGATTATCTGCAGACGGGATAAAAACGCCAGGCCGTTGCATAGTTGCTGGGCAAATTTTCTAGTTAAATTGAGCGACACGCCGCGGAAATTGGTGTTGCGCAATAGATCGTACAGATTGTAGGAGAGAAGGTCAAACACTAGAAACAGGTGATTCCTATAGCTGAAATGCCGTCTCAGACTGACAACAAAATTTTTACAATCCGGCTGCTTAGCCATGAGCTCCAGCAAGCCGACTTCAACGCGAGCTTGCCGGAGAAATGCCGGCTTGTTTTTGATGATCTTGACGGCCACGTGGGCGTCCTCTTTAGTGTCGAAAGCTTTCACTACGAGGCCGAAACTGCCTTTGCCAATTAGACTGTCGGCTTGGTATCTGTCTAGCCACAGTTCGCCTGGCCGCACTATGTAGTCGTGATTCTGATCGTCGTAACCGTCGTTATAGAGTCGCTTCTCGCGTTTGCTCTGCTGCGGATTGGCGTCGTCTAATGACGTCGTGACCGCAACCGCCGCTGCCGCTCCAACGCCGCCGCCGCCGCCGCCGCCTGTGGCGTTGGCACCCGCCGAGCCTGCGGCGGCGCCGGAAGCCGCTGCGGTGGCGCCAGTTTCGGCGCCGCCGCCAACGCAACCACGGCGCTTCTTTTTGTAGTATTGCTGCGGTTTTAAGTTCGGGAACAGGAGGGAGGTTAGCGACTGTTTTACTTTTAGGGGCAATTATATACTGCATAGAAGCCATTACAGACTCAATAAAAGCCATTACAGACACCATGGAAGCCATTACAGACTCCATGGAAGCCATTACAGACTCCAAAGAAGCCATTACAGACTCCATAGAAGCCATCAAAGATCCCATAGAAGCCATTACAGACTCCAAAGAAGCCATTACAGACTCCATAGAAGCCATCAAGGATCCCATAGAAGCCATTACAGACTCCAAAGCCATTACAGCCTCCAAAGAAGCCATTACAGACTCCATAGAAGTCATTACAGCCTCCAAAGAAGCCATTACAGACTCCATAGAAGTCATAAAAGACTCCATGGAAGCCATTACAGACTTCATAAATGCCATTACAGACACCGTAGAAGCCATTACAGACTCCATCGAAGCCATTACAGACTCCAAAGAAGCCATTACAGACTCCATAGAAGCCATCAAAGATCCCATAGAAGCCATTACAGACTCCAAAGCCATTACAGCCTCCAAAGAAGCCATTACAGACTCCATAGAAGTCATTACAGCCTCCAAAGAAGCCATTACAGACTCCATAGAAGTCATAAAAGACTCCATAGAAGCCAATACAGACTCGATAGAAGCCATTTAGGACTCCATAGAAGCCATTAAAGACTCAATAGAAGCCATTACAGCCTCCAAAGAAGCCATTACAGACTCCATCGAAGCCATTACAGACTCCATCGAAGCCATTACAGACTTCATAAATGCCATTACAGACACCGTAGAAGCCATTACAGACTTCATAAATGCCATTACAGACACCGTAGAAGCCATTACAGATCCCATAGAAGCCATTACAGACCCAATATAAGCCCATACAGACTCCATAAAATGCCATTACAGACTTGAGAGAAGCCGTTACAGACACCATAGAAGCTTTACTAAAAAGACTAAGCTATGAGCGTATATTAGGATTTAAAAGTCAACTGACTGAACAAAACAGTGACTAAAGAGACAGACAGACAGACAGACAGACGCAAAGACAGAACAGCACGATAAACAGCTTAGTTTGAAGATGCACAAACTGTATTAGTCCTTTCCCACTCAGTCGGTGCGCACATGAAAATGCAAACATTAAATTGCGCAGTATGTTTCACTGAACAAGGAACTCACCTCATTAATAACCTTGTAAGTTTTAATAAGTTCAACGCTTAATTTGTAAACTGGACGCGAGTTGCGATCTCTAAAAGCGCCGCCGCCGCTGCTGCCACCACCACTAGCAGCATGGTTACTAATAATACTACTGATATTAGTAGAAGCGGCGGCTACCCTATGCAGGACAGCGTAATCATTCCCAATGAGATCAGTAGAGGCTGGTAGATTGCACAGTGACAGAGGATTGCTTCTAGTGCTAGCCGATTCCGACAGCTGCTGTTGCTGCTGCGGATTATTCGAAGCCGAGCTGACAACAGCCCCGCCTGCTAGCAACAATTTATTCTCATAGTCGGTGGCGCGCAGCCGCTGATTCAGCTGGACGCTGGTGTACAGCTGGCAATATTGACTGGCAGCGGGATGCGGCTGGTGCGAGTGCTGGTGCTGCATAAATATTTATATATATGAAGTTGGCCTGGACCGACTTGTGTTTTTTTATTTTGTTTAGTCCAGTTTTTGTGGGATCAGCTAAACAGTCTCAATTAACAGCTAATTTATTTTCAATTGCTCCAGCTGTTACTTTGCAGACTGTTGAGAAGCAATGAAAATAATAAATGTTGTGCGACTTTGATTGCTGAAATATTTGTTGGAGCAGTTTATTGGATAACAAATCACAAATTCAGGGACTAGAGTTACTATTAGATTATTGTAAGCGTAGCATAGGTTGGAAATATATGCAAATATTAACTACAATAAACTGTCATTTGAGGGGTGGTATGCAAAAATTTAGGCTTAGCTATTATTATACATTAATAATCCAATTTCTGAATCAAATTTAAGAGTTTAAGAATATATATTTCTGTATTTTATGTATAAAATGCTACTTACTATTCTAAAATCTATAAATTGAAACTTATAAATCCAAAATCTATGACAAATATTTATGTATAGGAGATAATTTCAAGGAAAAATGAAATTATTATAACCCAGATTTATACTTTAATGTTGCTTCAGCTATGAAAGAATGATTTGCTCGTTTTCAAAATTTATTTATATTACAATACTATAGTTAAGCATAGAAGTTTATATACTCATATTTATACAAAATCTGATTTAGTTTTATGTTTTACTGAATAAAAAGGCCTAGAGGAAAGGTAGGTAAATAAAGGAAACATCAATTGGACAAAATCTAAACCTGCAAGCTATATGACCATTGTAGCTTTGAACTACTGGCTACTATATATTATAGCCATTCTATGATAACTAATATAGCAAATTTTATGAAAAAGATTCTAGTTTATTCAAGTTCAAATTTATTATAATTTTTTTCCAAAAATTCCTGCCCAAAATTTGTTAATTAATTAGCAAACAAGTTATTTTTGTTGTGACTACACTTTGCTAGAGTCTAACTTACTAGTTTGGGACTAGACTCTTTGTCTATGCAAGTCTCCCCACTTACTGTCCAATGACAAAATATACTTGGAGGAGCCAGAGGGCTCCAGACCCCCAGACCTAAAGCAAATATATTAGTTTGCTTTGTCCTATAAATGGGGAGCTTGAAAGTGGAGACTGAGAAAATGACTTAGCTAAATGAGCCTTGTCTTACTCAATTGTACTATGTGCAGGTAGAATAATTTATAGGCATTATTTTTTTATTTTAAGATATAATAAGTACATGGCTATATTATTATATAATAATTGTTACCAAGAACTTAGGTTTAGCTACAGCTGCCTTCTATCTAATTTAACAAATGCACAATGTTATGGCTATTACTATTATGTTTATTCTAATTTAAAATATGGTTAATATATATTTTTAAATTAGTATACAGGCAAGCAAGTGCAATTGAATTAAACAAATGAATATATAATTGAATTGCATTTGTTTAAACTTTAAGTCTATTTAGCATGTTTTCAAATAATTGACCTATTTGCCTTCTAAAGATCAATTTTTAAGCACTTAAGTTAATTTATCTTTTAATATATTTAAAAGGTTTTAAAAGGGTTTATTACTTTAAAGAGTTAATAGGTACTAACTAAAATGTGGAATGGTGCGGAATGATGTGGATAGGGAATTTTCTTTAAAAAGCTCAAATTTAACCTTCTAATAAGTAGCAACAAGCTTTATTTAATTCATCACTTTGATAAGAAAATGTTTGACTAAACAGGCAATAGAGCAGTTTCAATTTTTCCAGTGTTAAATAGGTCTGCAGAATAAGTTCTAGGAAATACACTGTGGAGATACAATCCGTTTCCATATCCATTCTGCATTTTAGTTTCTACTGAGTTAATATATATATAAAGTTTTAGATTAGATTTCAAAACAATTTTAAAGGTTAAAGGTTAAAGAATTTTAAAGGTTTACTTTAATCTAAGTTATAAGAAGACTATATAATCAAATATATAGTATAGAGATAGTGTAATACATTATTTTTTGGAAGTAATAATAAAAGTAGCAACGAGCTAGTTGCACAAAAAAATTGTTAGTATTAGCTAATAGTCTTATATTAGCTATATTTACTTTTTTGTCTATAATATTAGCTTTGAAGCCAATGCTTCAATAGTATTAAACAAGTAAGCCTCGCCACCTGGCTAGGCAATTCCAAAATTGTAAGTTTACTAACAGGCTCAGCCTCTGCTGGCATGCTAGCACCCAATCCACATGTGTAATTTGGAGGTTTTGGATCAATGGCAGAAATAGCTAGAACACATTTTCTGTCAATTAATTAAACTAGGCCTACATGCAATCGGTCAATCTAATCTTCTGATCGATAGGCAAAGTTCACGCGTTAAAAATAATTGAAATCGTGTGATTTTTGAATTAATGATCGAAACTTCAGGCCTAACCCTATTATTCTCTAAGTTTATTAGGGCTAATTTGGAAGGAAAATAAAAGCTGCGGTAATAAATTAGCAGCCTTATCATATCAGTATTGGTAGTCCTAACCATGCTTATAGCGACAAACAAATTTACCAAAAACATTTTCGCTTTAAGAGGCATTATTGGCCTACTCAGATTTAGTGGTAAAAAAGGTTGTTCATATTTCTTCAACGTTAAAATTCAAGTAATCGCGTTTTTCACACATAGGCTTTAAGCATTAGTGCTAGAAAAAATTATTGTGGTTTGAGTTTTTGGGTCGCTTTTCACTTCATCAAGTACCTAAATTTAAAAAGTTTTTGTTATAATTTGTTGTTTTATATTTGTAACCCCGGCGGCTTAGAAGAACATTGGCTTGTTGGATGGTATATATTTCCCTAATTGCAACATCTAGAATTCAAGGACGTCTTTATTAATTTAATAGTAAATGCGTCTCTGCTCGAATTATTAATTTTCTGTTTTTTTATCGGATTTGGACGAATATCGCTAGCGATTTTTTTATTTTCTAAAATCTTTAAGCTATATTAATATGTATATTTATATTTTTACAGAAGTTTTTTGGCTAAAGTTAAGCAGCGGAACCAAATTGCAGCAGAAATGAATCGTTAAAGCGCTTTTGCTGCTTCGGTGATTCCAGTCTTGGTATGTGTTCGGGTGTTCCTGTAAATGACAAAGCTTCTGCTAGACGGTGTAGTTTTGCAATTATTACCAAAAAATTACTCTGGTTCTTTATTTATCAACATATTGACTGAGCGTTACACAGCTGCAACTTAAGGGCTGGGCTGAAGTTACTGATATGGACATCCATTTGTGAATTTTTCGTCGCATATGTTGTGACTTGACCCAACGGTTGAGTCGATCGCTGCTGTCTGAGCTAACTACTCTAAAGACAACAGGCCTTGCCTTCTGGCGCCCCTTCATTGCGAATTGAAGTACATTGACCGGCCTCCAATCTCCACGTGGCTCCTCCCAGTGGTGCACGAGCGATTTAAGCGTTCATCTGCACGACTTAAGTAAGCATAATAAAACTAAGAAAAGTAATCAACCTGTGCTTTACGCACACACACGATTGGCTCTATAGACTGGGCTCCACTACATGCAGATTGGCAAACCGTTATATTAAGGAACCCTAGATTAAATCGGACAGGAAACTACGCACACTATAGGTCACTCAAATAAGCAGCAGGAAACAAATAAGAGGTCACTTACCAGCCGCTCGAAGCTCGGCTGCAGTCAGATCGGGGTCAGGCGCGTAGTCGCTTGTCGGTCAGGCCACGCCAGGTGCGGGGTTGCCACAAGTCGTTCTCGTGGGTCTCGTACGTCTCCGTTGTAGTTCAGCTGGAGATGCCTCGACGACCGAAGTGGGCAGGGATGCTCGACTACTGGGGATTGCGCTTCCTCAAATCGGCCGGGGGGGACGTCGGAATGTGACTTCGACGGTGAAGGGACTGACCAGGAGATACCTCAACCGGACAGGGGCCAGTCAGGGGATGGGGTTTTGGCCTGGAGATGCCTAGACAGGGAAACCAAAGGGTATCACCCGATCCCGAAAGGTTGACTTTTTCAGGGCAAAAACCGCTCGCTTAAATAGCCTGCGGTTCACGTATCACGCACGTCAACAGTGATCCTGACGTCACCCGACCCGTCCTTGACCGAAGCTCTGCTCCGATTGGCTGGAAAGCGTTCTTTAAGCGTCTTTGAGCTGATAAGCGTCTATTCTCAGGAGCTCTGAGACACACGCAACAGAGCTCATGAGGGCAGCTATCGCAGACTCTTTGCGAGCGGCTTTGTTAAGAGAATTTTTTTACTGTTCGAATCCAAATCGAATTATCTCAATCTCTAAAACTGCTTGCAAGCGTGCTAAAAGCAAAGCCTGTTGCTGAGGGTTAGTTTAAGGAGACTGGGGCAGTTTCTCTTCGAATTAAATTCAGATTTATTTGTCCCCTATCGCTAAAAGGAAGAGCTGCCACCGGGAAAGGGCATCAAAATCGAGTCGAGTGCTACGTCGACGAGGATGGCATATCCGGCTATCACACAAAATGCGACGGTGTCAATGAAATAAAATTCCAAGGTACATTTAAATGCATACTCTCCATGACAAACGATAGACGATTGCAATTAAAAGTGGAGAACAATGAATCTAATTCTGTTTTTGATTATCCGGTCAAACATTAAGCAGGTTGTTTAATTACAATTTGTTGCAGAAATAGTAAGTTTGCGTGGTTTTTATGTATAGGAAAACACGTATTAAATGTTTAAATAATTATTGTGAACATGGCCTCAGCCTTAATTTTATATATATAGATTGATGTGACTCGACCCACCGGTTGAGTCGCTGCTGCCTGAGCTAAGCCTCGAAGGACAACAGGGCTTGCTCTCTCGCTTGAACCGCGCCGAAATGATGATCTGGTAGCTTGGGTGTGACTGAGCGGCTAATGTCCTAAAGTACACTATCTGGCCCAAGGAGCTTTCTAAGGTTATCCCGGGGTGCGAACCCGAGACCTGCCACCAGCCACCTGCGGGAATAGGCTCCTAAAACTACCCCCTGACAAGACGGGGCTCCCGGACGTTGGATCGTCAGCTATTTTAGGGCGTCAGATAAAGTAGAATTGCCGATAATAAGGGACTCTGCACAGGGCATAACAATGGGCTGGCGAGCTCTAACAAGGACTATTATAGGGGTGCAGGTGGCCTCTTTCGAGGTGATTTGCGGTATAGCTGAGATTGAGGGGCTATGCCTGCTGACGAGCCTGGGCGGGCTGCTCCATGCTAAAAGTACGTTACTAATCTGCGGGGTTTTATCCCACGAGCGCCTGGCATGGTTAAATTAGAGACTCTTATCAGCACCAATCTGTGCCGGGCTTTTACAGGGTTTCATGCTTACATTATCTATCCTAACAGGCCTGGAGGCGTGCTATCTATGGCCTAAAGCGCCTCCGGCTTCACATTAAAGTACATTGGCTGTCTTCCAATCTCCATGTGGCTCCCCGCAGCGTCGCACTAGCGATTCAAGCCAGCTGCGGCATCGCTTAAATAAGCAAAGAAAACTAGAGAAAAGGGGAATCAATTTGAAGTTTACACTCACACGATTAGCTCTGAACTGGCTCCCACCAGGTTGGCCAAATTATTATATTAAAGACCCTAAATAAGATAAGACAGGAATCTACGCGCACTAAGGAACCCACCAGCCGCTCGAAGTTCAGCTGCAGTCAGATCAGGGTCAGGCGCGTCGCTGTTGATCAGGCCGATGTCATGCCTCGCCAGGTGCTCGAGTGCCAGACGTCACTCACGGGAGTTGCCGCTTCAGTTGCTGCTCGGCCGGACACCCCTCGTCGACAGGGGCCGGGGTGCGCGACTACTGGGGAGTGGGCTTCCTCAACCCAGCAGGGGGACGTCGTCGGAATGTGACTTCGATGGTGAAGGGGCTGACCGGGAGATACCCGTTTGTATCGGTTCGCAACTGTTTGGAAACGCCTCCGCAGTGAGGTGATTCTGCCTCCTCGTCCAGATCTTGCCATGGTGAGGTGGTACGTTCTTCCGGCTTGGTCTAAAGCAGGAAAAATAGCCGTAACTTTTTGGCTCCAAAAATCAAATCGACAGGGGCTAAATAAAGTCACTCAGTGCAACCAGTCTAATCAAACAATGAGCTGGTCATTTTTGACAGCCTGTCTTCTTCTAGGCCTCACCTGTTGCGCCTCTGTCGCTCTGGCAAGCGACCAGATTTTTTAAGCTTGCATTCTGGCCACAGTCGGCACAGTCTACTACAGAGGATCCTAGCTGAGAGTCGTTGAAGTCAACGAAGCTCAGGTGGCCGAGCCCAGGATCGCATTTGAGGCTTCTTGCTGCACGCTGAGGTACAGCCGGGTTTACATGCCCCTCAGCATCGAAGCAAATGCCTTGACACCGGCTAAGGACAGTCCTAAGACAGTCGGGCATGTGAAAATCACAAAGCTGAATTTGAAGGCTGTTACGGGCTTGACTATGGCCTCCTCAGTCTGGGTTAGTGCTAACCAGATTAAAAGCCATGCATATAGGCTCAACGCAATCCAAGGACGTGCGTGTCGGCTGATCTGCAATGCTACCAGATCCACACCTTTTGTTGGTATGGGAACATTTCTCGACCTGCCTCCTCTCAATCTATTTGTTAAAGGGGAGGCGGCTAGAGCGACCCGGCGGCTCCTTGACGCCGCGATAAACTTCCGCTATATGAGAGCACCAGCTAAGTGGAACCCGGTCCCACACAGCGATATGTGCCTCAATATCCTCAGTGAATGCGAAGCTTATCAAGTCCTCACGGACAGCATCGCTTCAACGCTCAACGTGAGACAACGCTACTCGGTAGCCATCAACTCGCGTGACTCCATTAGTGACAATTGGAACCCTGGAGAGATCCACTGTTATACTGACGGTTCCAAGCAGTCAGCTAACACCGGTTTCGGTGTCTGCATTATTCTCAATGGGCGGGTCATCGCCACCCACGCCCAGTACACTGGAACCAGCTCTAATGTCTTTCAAAATGAAGTCCTTGCTATCAGCTCGTGCTCGGCAGAGCTTCTCGCCTCTGGCGTTGCTGGCAAGGACATCATCTTCCACTCTGACAGCCAAGCTGCACTGCACGCCATCTGCAGCTGCAGTGTCAGCTCAGCAAAAGTCCTGGACTGTGTCAAGCATCTCAACATGTTGGGCTCATCCAAAAAAATCACTCTTAAGTGGGTGCCGGGACACGAAGGTTTCCGGGGAAATGCGCTTCCTGATGCGCCTGCAAAAGCCGGCTCATATGGATCCTTCTGCTCTGTAACATTCTCCTTCGGCTTTCGCGGAGGGACATCCTGGCTGCCACTATGACCTTCCGCGGGCCAGACTTAAATTCCTCGGGCCACACACTTCTATTTATGATGCGTGCAAACCCGAAAATTTCAACCAGCTCATGCGTTTCCTCCGGGCAACCCGCAGGGCTGAACTCCCAATTCCAGGGAGCAACATAGCTGCCGGCGACACCGAGGGACCTCCCTGGGCGACGCCAACCATTCGTTCATAGCGGCGCGTCGGGCGTCCAGGGGTTAGCGGAATAGGCGGCTGCGCCTTCCCGCTGCGTCCCCTTTGGGACCTCCCTGCAGCTAAGTCAAGTAAGTCAAAGAGCAGGACCGCACTCAGCAACGGAGTCATGTGGCACAATGAGAAGCGCTTCTCCACATTCGACAGAGACCATGACGAACACGCGGCTGGGTCCTGCTCGCAACTGTACAGCTACGGAGGCTGGTGGTACGGCGCTTGCCACTCCATGAACCTGAACGGCGCGTACACCACGGATCCAAAGATTACCATCAATCCCACATACAATGCCGCTTATCTGCACGGCGAATTCGTTGTGATGAAGCGCACGCTAATGTAGTTTAAATGCTATTGATCGAGGCATTAGACAGTTGCAGGTGACTCAAACTTGCAGTTCCGGGTATAACTAATTATATATTGGTGCAGGGTGCCTCAATTTAAACAAATAAAGACTGGTGAGCAGACGAGTTACCGATACAGATACTGGCCCAGGCTCATTCTTAAGCTGCTTATTAAGATTATTGTCTGTTGGCCTTGTCCATTCTTCAGGCAAGCCAGACATGCCTGGTTTGGTACCTTGATAAAGAAAAGACGATGTTTGGTGGTGTCACTTGCTTAAAGCCGCGAGGTGGCACGATCGTTGAACGTCTCGATCGAAGGTCATATGGTATGTCTACAGATCAGCCTACGTGGAGGGTCTTCGTCGTACATTTCATTTACTGATTATGTATAATGACTTAATGTTGCATGCAGAAGATGATTCTTCAATTTCAGCTTTGGAAACGCAGCCATCTCTGAGATGCCAATCGGGTGCTTTTATTGAAGATCCCGACGGTCTCGACCAATGCTGATGACGGTTATGAAGGGAACCCTGGTGACTGGGCTGCTGAAAAAAGATGTGCCTGCGACTGATTGGCTTAGTTTGTTTAGCTGACGTTGTTTTATAATTTTTGTGAGCAGAATGATTATATTAGTGTTGGTTTTTTTCCATCATCACTTTATGGTGGAGAATCGCTGAGTATCTCGATGGCAGCCGTCGATGTTTCCTTATTCTGGAAGGTAGTTCTATCGTATAGAGCGTAAATGCTCAATCGGATAGTCTATAAAATTCATGAAGGGCTACTGCTTACCTGTCGCGTTTAGGAAACACAGTAAATGTGTAACAGAAAGCTTTTGATGCGTTAGAGAAGCTGTTGGCTGACGGTGGTTCACGTAATCTAGTACAACTTAGTTTAAATTTGCCGATTCATCCATGAGCAATACATGAACCTAGAATTTCATTACAAATATTTCATGCCTTTATTGTGATTTCATTATATCTTAGTATTGCGTTTTTTACGTCAGGTTAAGCAGATTTAAAGGTAAATTTTACAGACGTAACTAAAGTTTGATTTTGAAAGCAACTACTTTCAATATTATCGTGTTTGGCATAACAAACTAAGCATGCCGCATAAAAAGGTAATTGAAAAAGCATGTGATTTTTAATGAATTAAATTTTTTTTAATTTTTTGTAACTTTAACTAAAGTTTTTGAATTTTAAGATTATTTAAATGTGCTTGGTTATTCGTTTATAACACGCACGTGGCTTTTACCTTTTACAGCAGCTGTCATAGCTAAAAATGAAGCGAGATACATAGTATTTTCAAGTATTAGGCCCAATCAATGACGCTTTTTGCTGCTTTTAAATAGGTAAAGAAGAAAAACTAGTACAACTTTCATGTTAGGGTTAATTATTGTTTGCTCTACCAATCAGGATCTTAGCTAGGCCTATTTCAAATGTCTAGGATAAGCAGTGTTCTAAAGTTTCTATAATATAAGCAGGTTTATCTTTAAAATACAATCCTCAGCTCTAATTTTTTATAGCTATGCAAAAAATATGAAAACCTGAGTAATATTCACTATTGTCATTTATTTACATTTGGTTTGTTAGTTTCATCAACATTAGACCACAGATAATATATAACTAGATTGGTCACTCAGTTAATTTTCTCTCACACTACTCTTAGGACCAGCCATCAGTAGCAAAAATAGACAAAAAATAAAATCAAGTTTGCAAATTTGTAAAATAGTCTTTTTATAGCAAAAAACTTGATATGCATAAGCACACTATTCATTTTATTTCTGACATTAATGTATATTGTATTATTCTAGTAATTATTGAAGTCTGTTCTCATGCTTTTAAGCAAAAAAGAACAAGATTAGAAGTACAGTTAACAAATAATGCAATTATGGCAAGTTTACATAGCAAAGTTTACGAGACAATTACATAACAAAATTACATACAAAAGGCTAAAAGTTCACATGACTCAGGCACTCGAGCTAGAAGTTCATTTGACAAGTTCAAATTAAGTTATACATTTATATTGAGTAAATTTGTAAATTTAAAATTTTGTTAATTTTTTGCCACACTGCTCTTTGCTCTTTCGGCTCGCAAATTGTGCATTTGTTCTCTGCACCACTGTCGAAGGCGCAGGCAGGCGAATCCAGCATACATTTTTTGCTGCACAACAGGCTCGTGCAATTTGCAGGTACAGACTAAAATGCGGAAACGGATGCGGATGCGGAACGGATAGGAGCACTAAAATGCGGAAACGGATGCGGATTGCTAAAATGCGGAATGAGAAGGCGGATGCGGATGCGGACCGGATCAAAGCAATAAAATGCGGAAACGGATGCGGATTACTAAACTGCGGAATAAAAGAAAGCGAATCATAAGGCGAAGAATAAAGGCCCCAGTTTCATTTTTGGGCGCATCGGTTGGGAATTGCATGGTAATAATTCTACGCTCGTATAATTTATTCTCGTACGCTCAACGCAACACGCACAGGCTTTTCACGAAGCGATTCCAAAATTAGAATTTTTCTAAAAAGATAGCAGTTCAGTTACAAATCCATAGTAAAAATATTTATTATATTTCCTACATTTTTACACAATCCAAGTGAATTTTATACTACTGATTGTAATAAAAATATAAAATATAAAAACAAAAATAATCTTAAAACGCAACCAATTCGTTTCTAAAAAGTATGTGTACTACATTGAAAAATGGTTCTTGAACTAAATGCGGCGAAATGATAATTCCCATGGAAGTCGCTGCATGGCTTTGATTTTTTTTTTGAAAATCGTGTTTCTGTCACGTGATAGCTATTCAAGGACCACTTAAAGTAACGCTAAAACCGTTCCTTCCATGAAGTAGCCATTGTCTACTTAAGTTACTTAATTTTTCCGGTAAGATATTTTGTCTACAATATAGCTTCTATAGCGACTTATTCCTGGTAACTGAAACAATTGGAAACTGTGATTTTAACAGTTGCGCCAGAAGTCATTTGAAGCGAAGGAAACATTCAGAATAAATTCGATGCCTATATGCAGAGTATTGATTTCTTATTATTTATAGATGAATAGGGGTAATATTTGAAATTATGCCTGGGCGATGGGATTTCTATTTGCTTAGAAAATCACAGCCTTAATTAAATTTCTGGGATTCGCAAAGCAAGTACCAGTGTAAGCAATTTCTTCGCACTTTAGCAGTGCGTAAATTACGCATTTTTTGTTAAAAAGGATAAAAATTTAAAAGCGTTGAGCATTTTTTCATCTGATTGTTGCTCGCCATGAGTCTCACGTGTCGAATGGCATTTCGTCGCGTAAAAACTTTGTATAAATTTCAAACATATTCTGATCTCTATGTACCACTGCTATTACAGAGAGTCAATTGTAAACCGATTTGGAGAATTAACTGGAGAAGTGATGGCCGCTGCTTCAGTTCTTATTAGGACGCAGTGGACTAACGTTTCCGGCATGATAAATCCATGTCTGATCAAACACCGAGACCTGACCATACAGCAAGGTAGTAAATTTTCTGCGTGTTGCAAAGCAATTATTTGGATAACATGAAGTCCCTAAATTAAACTACAGTCAGTGATACTGCTACAAGTAGACTGAAACTGCTGAAAACCTGAAAAGTCATTGTCAGTGTTGTACATGTTGGTATTTTAGTCGTAAACTCGCAACGCATCCATTGCCATAAATTTTATTTATAGATTCCATTTCATAACAAGCACACTTTTAAGTGTCTTTTTTTATTATTTTAGGCGTCACTTTCATGCAATTCTTCCACGACACTGAGCGCAATCACTGGAGCTTGCTGTCTAACTACCGAGGAGAACTGGTCATTTATGACGCAGTGCCACCTACAACTGATTTGAACTTAGAGAATTTTATTAGAGAATTGACTTCTTTCCTTCGGCTTCCGAACGAATCTGTTGTAATCCACTATTCCAACGTCGCACTTCAGGAAGGCGCACTCGATTGTGGAGTTTACGCAATCGCATTTGCAGTCGCATTGGCTTTAAATGTCAATCCAGTAAACTGCAATTTTGATGGTCCAAAAATGCGCAGACACCTTTTGAGCTGCTTGGAAAATAAGGAAATGCAACCGTTTCCTGTGAGATCTGCACGAAAGTACGTCGTCAGTATCTCCGTTCGCTAAATCTAAGTTTATTTTGTTTCTGTCGAACGCCGTACTTTGAGGGACAAAAATCAATCCAGTGCGACATTTGCGATGAGTGGTTTCATGCGATTTGTCTTAAAATGGACAGTACAGAATTCGCAGAGGCCAGGAAGCGCCCGAAATTTTTCTGTCCACGTTGCAGCGCTTTCCTAAGCCAATAACAGTTTTTTTCTGATCGTAGCTTAAGTTCTCAACTTTTAACTCATGTAACAGCCCAGTGCCTGCTTTAAGTATCAAATAGTAATCTTTCTGTAGGCCCTTGATTTTTTATATTTTACGGTACTGTATTACTATAAAATCACACAAGCATAGCAACACTCGTACATGTACACGAAACTCCTGATTCTTGGTCTGAGTTAAGCGCATTGGAGTCGCTTTTCTCTATTTTAATTTGCATGTCAATGCCTGTATTGCAGGCTTGTGCGCACTATCTAGGCTTATAGGGGCTATATATTTAACCTTTGATGCTTCATTTGCGGAATCAATATTACCAAATCGTCTAATTGCTCATGGGAAATTTCTTTCTTCTATGTTTAACAACTATATTGCCTACAACTACAAAAAATTTTCCTTTATCGTACAATCTTAGTGTCATAAACACTCTATCGTATATTGGGTAAACTTTTGCTTCATCTGTTTCCTCTTAATGCATATGATGGTTTTATTGCTTGATTATGGTTTTTTCTAACACGTGCAGCTACAACGAAATTATGGAAACTGTTTCCACGATGTTTCTTAGATTAGTATTCATTCGACGTTGATTTTTTAAATTCCACCTTTATGATAAAATGTTCACAGTACTTACCTGGCTTATATATTTCATCTTTACAAAAGATTCCACTATATTTTTAGACCTTCCGTGTAAAAGATCGACCTGCTTGATCTTTAAATTTCATGTCCTTGACGCGCTTTGTGTATAACTACTCGTATAAACAGTTTAGGATATTTTTTATTCATGGTAATAATAATTGTCTATTCATGCTGCTCGGTGGACTTTTATAATGAAACCCACATTGAAGCATTTTTGAACCGATAATCACAGAACCCACGCTTTTCAGCTTCTTAATTCTTTAAAAAGGTTCTTTTCTGTACCTAAGCGCAGAATTCATTTCATTTAATGTACGCATGGAAAAATTTATTAAAGTCTAGAGACTAAACTTACTACTAACTTTAAACCAACATGAAACACATGTACTTAAGAAGAACATTTATTAGTCTTTTTTCTGATTAGCAGCATAATTATTTGCTCGCACTAAATGACCACTGTAGTTTTACTGTAGTTGTACTACAGTGATCCTTGGTACTATAGCTCGTATTCCTATTCTTGCAAAAAGCCTGTCAGGATCAAACAAAAGGAACCACCTTATTTGCGCAAAAAAAATTAGGTGACAAATTTTTTACTCTTAAACTGTTCCTAACGATCAAAGAAATGCAAAAATTATGTGCGAATGGAACTGGAAACAAAGTTTTAGCCTTGCATTTACGTACATGTATATATAGTTGCTTCCAAACATCGTCACAGATTTTCATATCAAAACGTCCAGCTAAATTTACGGGTAGAACATGATGGAGAAAATGTAGAAGTCATAAACCTTTCAGAAGGACTGGACATTGGGGTTAAAAAAATACGTTTAAATGTAAGGCCTCACGGGCGTATAGCTGTCTATTCTGTGCTCGACTTGATTTACTCCCGATTTTGCAAGACGCAGCTCCACTTTTCGCAATTCGATATGTAAATCTGATCTATTTATTTTTCCGCAGTTTAGTAATCCGCATCCGTTTCCGCATTTTATTGCTTTGATCCGGTCCGCATCCGCATCCGCCTTCTCATTCCGCATTTTAGCAATCCGCATCCGTTTCCGCATTTTAGTGCTCCTATCCGTTCCGCATCCGCATCCGTTTCCGCATTTTAGTCTGTACCCAATTTGCATGCTTGCAGCTGAAAAGCACTGTCATGAAAATGTGCAACAATTCTTGTTTTAATTTTCTCTTGTAGCAGCGTCTTTAAGGGAAGTCTTGAAAAATCACCTCCATTTTTCAGAAAGTTTGAAGGACACTGTTTGAGGGGGTGATCAAACCTCTTTTTGCATGCTCAAAAGCTTTAAATCCGAATGTGCAATCCTGTAGGAGTGCTCGCCGTCAGTTTTGAGAGGCAATCAGCACAATTTAGGACATGGTTTTTGGCAAGAACAAAGCCAGCTATGTACTCCAGAGGCTCGCCCAGTTCGGCTCTCGGTGAACTCAAAGCTTGGCCCTTGCTATAATTGAAGCCACTGACAAGCTGCAACGATGGGTTGGGGGCTCCTGCACCTTGTTAGTAGAGGCACCTGCATTCCCAGAAGCTAGGAGCTTGCTCAGGTTTCCTTCGTCGATTGCAGCTATGCACTTGTCACCCTGGCAGTTCTGGCCTTGCGCAGTTGATTGCACCAGTCCACTTGCGGCGATTGATCGAAGTATGCTAAGAAATGGTGTGACTTCTGGCTTGTCGTTGAACCCGTTGTGTCCTCAAACAAGGCTGGAGGTTCTGTGTTAATGAAAGCTCCAGAATTCCTTTCCACCGAGTAGCCACCGCGTCATCTGCTGGGAATCTGTGCATTCGCACTGGAGTTCTGGTATCACCAATGTATGCTTGAGCTGTATTTGTGCAGGTGGCTGCACAAAAACTTTTTGAGCTGAATGTAAAATTTTGTGTCGCCATGGCCCAGGACAAAGGAAAGACAAGAAATTGGGCTGTGTCAAATACTCTTAAATTAAGAGGAACGCTATGCTTATATTGAGATTGGTTCAGAAGATGCACAGTGCATACATTATGGCTTGCACAGCCATTCACTCTTCCCTCCCTCCCCCCTCCCCTCAGTGCAGCTTCGTTGGGTAGGGCAAAGCTATGCTAGAGCTAGAGGGCTTTGGGCTTGTACTGCTTGTTGTAGAGCCCTTGGCCTCCACCCTTCCACCCCTCCACACTCCAACCCTACAGTGCACCCTTATTGGCTCCTACAAAAGAGGCAGGGCGAAGCTATGCAATATCTGGACGGCTTGTACAGCCCTTGGCCTCCACCTTCACCCCTCCACACTGCTATAGACTAGCAAGAGGGTTGAAAGGGGAAGCATTTACTTGGAATTCAGGCTAGCAAAAACCTAGCTTAAAGTCAGGCTTGTACATTGTATGCATGCTTGAAAACTTCATTCCCCTATTAAATTCATTTTAGTCACTGATAATATTTTTCTTGTAATTTGCATTTACACTACCGTCCTAAGAGTAGTATCCATTTTGGACCCACAGCAAGATGGAGAGTGACCAATCTAGTTATATATTATCTGTGCATTAGACTGACTGATCAACCATTCAATCTTTATTATCCGGCTTAGATTAGACAACAAGTGTTTTATTTAATTCTTTTTTATTATAATTCTAAACATTATATTGAATATTATAACGTCCTACTTAGCTAGGCCTATCCTTCAAGTTTAAATTTAAAATTATTCCTCAAAGGCTCTCTTTTTTAAATTAAATAGTCAATAGCTCCGGAAATGCTGTCAAACGGTTCACAATTGGCCGCCGGATTCCAGGAAACGTAAAACAGTCGTTATGATTCTTCCGCTTCCGCGTAAAAAAAATAATGCGCTATAATACTACTGACCTACTTCAAAAAAGTAGAAACGAAAGAGTCAAACCAATATAGTGTATTATATATTGGACACACTGAATATTAGACGATTCTCCGAAAATTTTAAGAAATTCACTGGCACTGGGACCGAAATTGAATACATCTCAGCTGAGAGCACAAATCAGAAAATGCAACAAATTAGAACTAGTAACAGACACACAAAAATCAAAATCTCAATTGGATTTAGAATCCAAATTCTAAATCCAAACTCTAGTCTCTAATACCTGAGCAGAAGTAAATATTGTACACCACACACTAAATTTACGTAATCCAGATATTAATGACATTTTAACTATTCGAATACATTATCTAGCTACATTCTAGAATCTTAGAATTATATTTAATCTTAGGCTAGAGTCTAGACTTCTATTTACCTTTTCTACCAATCTACCTTGAGTTGAGTTGTCTAAACTTTTATTAAGCATGTATTATTATGAACTTAAGTCACAAGTGCCATATAATGATACTGATGACCAAATAATTAATAATAGCTATCTTGCTATTGTCAAAATGTTGAGAGGTAATTACAGGTAAAGGTGATTACCTGTAATTACCTCTCAACATTAATTATTTGGTCATCAGTATCATTTGGTTACCATGATACTGATGACCAAATAATTAATAATAGCTATCTTGCTATTGTCAAAATGTTGAAAGGTAATTACAGGTAAAGCCATAAAGGTAATTCTTCCTTTAGTGGCTTCTTGCCATAGGGACTCACAGAAAAATGATGGACTATTGTCGTACTGAAATTAATAAGTCCAAAAGGCCTGCACCAAGGTATTTCCTTAAGCTAGTCCTTGCTCTTAATGAAAAGTGATTCTTCCTTTAGTGGCTCCTTGCCATACATAGGGACTCACATCATAAAATGGTTAACTCTTACAATTAATAAGCCTAGAAGACTTGCAACAAGGTATTTCTTAGAGCTAAGCCTAGTCCTTGCTCTTCACTTAAAATAAATTGTTTTATTGCCTTTTGTCCTATGTTTATTTTTTGTACAATAGGGATAATATAGCATCTTGATTTTGAGAATCACATCCTGAAATTCAATATAGGATGCAATTTTGCATCCTGATTTTTTAATTTTTTACAATTCAAGGCCTTTTAAAATGGGACTTTTAAAAAATTGTATCCCAAACCCTGAAATCGCATCCTAAAATTAAGAACATGATGCAATTTTGCATCCTGTGCCTATCCTAAAAATAAGCCCAGCTTTTGTCTATGCCAAAACTTTATATTCTCTCTTTAAGCTCTAAAGCTCTCTGGTTTTAGACCATTTTAGGTCTAATTTATTTATACCTTTTTAAGACCCAGTCCCAGATGTGGATGGGGTCATTTAAGGTTATATTTTTAAGCTAAAAGTTTAGTTTCTTTCTGGTTTTTAACAAGCATAAAGGATAGAGTTTTGTACAACTAGTCTACTATAGGCATAGCATACATGATATATAAATCTGTCTATTGCTTATGGATCTATAATAAATCACATTTGGGATTTAGGTTTGATACCTATAGGTTAGGCACATGACTTTTGAAACCTAGGTTTTTTGTGCAATAGGGATGCTATAGCATCCTGACCCCAAGAATTGCATCCTGAAAGTTGACCTAGGATGCGATTTTGCATCTAGTTTTTTGTTTTGTTTTATTGTTTGTTGCAATAGGGATGCATCATATGTGCGCAACAGTTGGCTGTTTTGGTGGGCAAGTCGCAAAACATAGAGGTAAATGGAAAAATTATAAAGATTTAGGCTTATATGGTCGCGGGACCTTTTTTTGGTCCTTTGAAATTTTTGCCCAACTAAGTTACTACTTTTCAAAATTGCGCACCCATGTATAGCATCCCAACCCTTTAAATCATATCCTGAAATTAGTGACAGGATGCAAAATTGCAACCTGCACCCAGGGAAAAAATAAACCCAGTTTGAAACTGATTTTGGCTAATAAAAAAGGATATTAGTAGACCTTTTGATCAATTGGTTTGCACTAACTGTATGTGCTGTATGGCATTTATACAATCATTTACAATATGCTGTTCTTATTAATAGTTTACTTTAATAAGTAGTATAATGTGTAAAAATATCTGTTGCTTGCAATTTTAGCATATTACAACCACTCTGTCTCCTTAGTTTTATAAATTGAGCAGGCTGATAATTTCCTTTATACTTTATTGCATTTGCATTTGCAAAGCCTATAGTGCAAGGTGCGTGGGTAAAAGCAATTCCCCAGTGCTAATTTAATAGAAATAAAATTTATGTCTTAATCTATGTTTCTTATTGTTTTGGGACTTTTAAAATCCTGTTGAAAGTATCAGACATTATTAGTCATGGAGTAAAATCAAGTAATATCAAATATCTTTATTCTATAGACTACTTGCTATCTTACCTGGATAAAAGATTTTTTTATCTTTTTTTGCCAAAAGTGGTCTTAAATTTATTATATAAGTATTACTAATTTTAAATGTATCATTTTATAAAAAAAACTTTTGTCATATGCTGTGATATAGCATCTCATCATAAGGGCCTAAAATTATATGGTTCCTTACCTAAAAGTAAAAATCAATTAAATAAATATTGCAATTAAGGAATTTTATCTAATGTTCAACCATTTTTTAAGAAAAATATTTTTTGGCTTGTGATTATAAATATATGTTGGTGCATTATCTACATAGCTGTATTAATAATAAAAAGCATATTTATAGCAGAGGCTTTAAGCTTTTGATTAACAAAATTAGTTTTATCAAGAGAAAATGTTTTGGTTTTTAGTTTTAGTGTCTAGTAAGGATTGCAATTGAATTATTAATAAAAGAATGACAAGTAATTTATTATGAGATTGTGATAGCAACATCATTTTTTATTGATATATAGCTCATATTTACATATAGTAAAAAATAAACAGAATTTAGTAGCAAACCAACACTGGAAAAGTAGCTAGAAGCTAATTTGCAACAGTAGCAATCTGATAGTTTTTCCTCATTTAATTATCACATCAAAGAGAGAACTCTTGTTTAATTCAGCATGACAAGCTTTGATTGTTAAAATTGTCATATAATTCAAAATCAAATTTAAGCAGCCATGTTCCTGGTTAACCTGTGTTCACTGCAGTATGCCAAAATCAATCGTAGCCTCTGGCTAACTCTGGAAGTATGTCGCGGATTTCAGCGTAGCAAGTGCTCAAGGACTGGTGCCTACTGTAAGTATGCGCATCCGCCTAAGCACGTCGACGTGAAAAATGGTCGGGTTGTTTGTTGCTTCGAATACCTCAAAAGTAATTGCCACCGCAAGAAGCCGCCTTGCAAGTAAGTACCTGCACCCGCCACAGCACCTGTGCGAACAGCTTCTACAGAATGGGCGCAACTATCTTATGATTAAAAATGTTCACATGCAGACGTTGTCCCAGAGTATGGCTATGGCGGCCAGCACTCAACTTCGTCCCATGATGCCATTCGGCCTGCTAGTCACTCAAGCCCACGCAATCGCCACCGCCGCCGCAGCCCAAAGCTTCAACGGAGCGATCCGGCGTTCGGCTGTCTGCTGCAGTTGTTCAGCGCCGCCGCCGCTACTCTGCTTGCCGCTGCTGCTTCACCTCCCCCACCGCCGCCGCTACCGCCACATCTGCAGCAGCAGCAGCAGCTACCGACTCATCAGACTGGCCAGTCTCCAATACCGGTGTATTCTCGCGCAGCCGCCACTTATCACAAGTTATCAGTAGCACTTGACTGTGGCCGCCGCACCTTTTCAATTGACGCCCAGCCACTAGCTAGAGCCATGCAGCAGCCAAAGCTTACATGATAACTTCGTGGACTGATTGTACATAAGTAAATAAGTAATAATAAAATGCATGTTCATAATTAATAATTTTCTATTCTTACTGAAAAAATCCATTTCTACCTGCCTTGACTCAATTTTCCTTTTTACGACTTTAGCCATTAAGATTCAAAAATGAAAAACAAAGATATTGGTTTGGTCCTGCAGACCTAAAATCAGTAAAGTTACGAATCATCAATCCCTCAACTAAAACTGACATAATACATCGGCTCTAGAATTTCCTAAGGAGAGAGATTTTCTAGGTACTATGACATCAGACACAAGATTTGCTCTACGTTTGACTGCATTCACTTGCTCAATTGCCTTAATCTTTGGATGTGGGGTAGGTGTGGGCTTCACTCATCCCAGTCCCTAGATCGGAACCAGAGAGATTTAGAAGCTCGGTCTCTGGGTGACAGAAGTGGGGAGGCTGGGGCGTTATCAATCTATATATCCATCTACATGTATGTATATTTCTATCTATTTTGTTACCTATCAATGTATCTATCCTTCAATCTTTCTAACCATCTATCAATCTATTTATCTATCAGTACCAGTACCAGTTGACTGCGGCCGGCGCCCCTTTTCAAAAGCCGCTCAGCCAGCGGAGCCATACAGCAGCCGGAGCTTACAGTCAAACTTCGTGGACCGGAGATATATTTCAAAAAGCTCCTTGTCTAACTCTCACTTAGACTCACTTGAGACTGCTGTTAACTGCTAGTGAAATCTCGCGATTGTCAGGTAGGCATTATTGGCATTTTTGTGCATTGTTTCGAGGCTAGCCATGATAGCTGCATAATTATTGGCAGCTGACTATGCAGCTAAACTGAATTTACTGCAGCTGAACAGGCGCTACTGCAGCACGAAGCTTTGTGCCAATTAAATTTTCCGTGCACAAAATTTTTGGTTGCTAGCAGTGACTAGTTTAAAGCAGTAATTCATTGGGATAAAGTCGTTACCAAGGTTAAATGGTAGAAAAGAGCAAAGGTACTAGCTCTTCGGTGCCCCCCCCCAGGGGGGCGCAGACAGGTATTTAAAATCACTCACGTACTCAACAGAAATCTCCCTACGCAGCGAGAAAATCCCTGCAGCAAAATTAGTCTCCCTAAAAGCATAATATCCTTCCGTATATTTAGAAGATCTACTGAAAGTCTCCCTGAGCAGTTAGACAAGTGCCTCGAGCACTTGAAAAATCTCCCAACCAGCTAGAGAATCTTTCCGAGCAGCGAGAAAATTATTGAGAGCAGTCGAAAAATCCCTCCCCAGCAGTAAAGTAGAAAACCCTGCCAGTAGTTAGAAATTCCCTTTCGAGCAATCGAAAATCCACCAATCAGATAGAAAATTTCCCCGGGCAGTTAAAAATCCCCTAAACAGACCGAGAAGTCCCCACAGAAGAAAAATCTTCAGGTTAAAAATCTCCCCGAACAGGTAAAAATGCCCCCGCAGACAGAGAATCCCCCAAGCAGAAAGAAAATCTCCTGACCAGTTGGAAATTCTACCTGAGGCAGTTGAAAAATCTTCCAGTGCATTTAAAAAATCCCCTTCAAGCAGTTAGAAAATATAACTGAGGCAGTTAGAAAAACTCCTCATGCGGTTAAAAAACTCTTGGAGCATTTAGAAAATCCCCCAGGAGCAGTCCGAAATCACCCAAGCAGTTAGGAAGCCCCGATAAGATAGAAAAATTTGTCCTAACAGTAAGAAATCCCTAAGCAGACAGAAAATTTCCTCGAGCAGTTAGAAAATCTCTTTCAAGCAGTTAAAAAATCTCCCTGAGCAGTTAGAAAATCTCCTTCAAGCAGTCCAAAATCACCAAAGCAGCTAACATTTTTTCGAGCGGCTAGAAAATTTTTTAGAGCAGTGGAAAAAGCTTCCCCCAGGATAAGGTAGAAAACCCATGAGCTGAAAAAAATCCCCCTAGCAGTTAGAAAATCCCTTTTGAGAAGTCGGAAATTCCAATCAAATAGAAAATTTCCCCGAGCAGTCAGAAATCCGCTAAACATAGAAAAAACTTCTGCGAGCAGTCAGAAAATCTTTCCCAAGCAGTCAGGTAGAAAGCCCCTCAAGCAGACGGAAAAATCCCCCCAGCAGTTAGAAAATCCCCTTCTAGGAGTCAGAAATCCCCCAAGTAAACAGAAAATTCTCCAAGCAGACTACCCGAACATTTATAAAATCCCCTTTCAGCATTTAGAAGATATCCCCCAAGCAGACAGAACGCCTCCCTAAACAATTAGAACATCTTCCCGAACAGACAGAAAATACCCTTCGAGCAGTCAGACTTTGCCCAAGTAGTTAAAAATTCCTCTTCGAGCAGTTAGAAATCTTCCCGGAGCATTTAGAAAGACCCTTCGAGCAGTTAAAAATCCCCTAAAAGTAAAAAGTCCAGTTCGGGCAGTCAGAAATCCCCAAATCAGGTAGAAAATATTCAGGGGCTGTTAGAAATCCCCAAATCAGGTAGAAAATATTCCGGGGCAGTAAAAAATCTCCCCAAGCAGTTAGAAAAAATTCCCAAGCAGTTACAAAATCCCATCAAGCATTAAAAAATCCCGAAGTCAACCAAAAAATTCCCCGAGCAGTACAAAATCGCCCAAGCAGTTAGAAATTCCCCTTGCGGCAGTCTCAGAAATCCACCAATCCAATAGAAAATCACACCAAGCAGTTACAAAATCTCCTTGATCAGACAGAAAATCCCCCAAGCAGACAGAAAGTCTCACTAAGCAATTAGAGAATCTTCCCAAAAAGTTGAACAACACCTTTAAAGCAGTCAGGAATCTCCTAAGCAGTTAGAAAGTCCCTTTCGAGCTGTTAGAAATCCCCCACTCACATAGAAAATTTCCAGTCTCGAAATCCAGCAATCAGAAAGAAAATCACACGCGAGCAGTTACAAAGTCCCCCCTGAGCAGATAGAAAATCACCCATGCAGACAGAAAATCTCCCCAAGCAATTAGAAAATCTCCCCAAGCAATTAGAAAATCTTCCCAAGCAGTATGACAATACCCTTTAAGCAGTCAAAAATCTCCCCAAGCAATTAGAAAATCTTCCCAAGCAGTATGACAATACCCTTTAAGCAGTCAAAAATCTCCCAAGCAGTTAGAAAGTCCCTTTCGAGCTGTTAAAAATCCCCAGTCACATAGATAATTTCCCCAAACAGCTAGAAATCCATAAGCAGACAGAAAAATTCCAAGAGGATGTAGAAAATCTTCTAGGCAGACGAAAAATCTCCCCCGAGTAAGGTCGAAAAGCCAATCAGCTGACAGAAAAACCTCCACGAGCATTTAGAAAATCCTCTTTGATCAGTCAGAAATTCTCCAAGCTGTTCAAAAGTCCCCTTCGAACAGTAAGAAATCTCCCAATCAGATAAAAAATTTCTCAGAGCAGTTAGAAATCGCCCCGAGCAGTAAAAATATCTCCTTAAACAGTTGCAAAACTTCCGAACAGTAAGAAAATAGCTTCAAGCAGTTAGAAATCCCCTGATTAGATAGAAAATTACCGCGAGCAGTTACAAATCCACAAAGCCGACAGAAAAGTTCCCCAAGCAGTTAAAAAATCTTTCGAGCAGTGAGAAAATCTCCCTTAACTGTTGGAAACCTCCCAGCAGTCAAAAATCCCCGCAATCTCCCCTATCCCGATCGATAGGAATCTCCCTAAACAGTTAAAAAATCATCAAAGCAGACAGAAAATCCCCCGGGCCATTTAGAAAATCACCCTCGAGCAGTCCGAAAACAACCAAGCAGTTAGAAATCCCCTAATCGGATAGAAAATTTTATCGAGCAGTTAAAAAATCTCTTTCAAGCAGTTAGAAAGTCTCCCTGAGCAGTTAAGAAAATCCCCAAGTAGACAAAAAATCTCCCTGAGCAGTTAGAAAATCTCCTTCAAGCAGTTGGAAACCTCCCAGCAGTCAGAAATCCCCGGAATCAGATAGAAATCTCTCTAAACAGATAAAAAATCCTCAAAGCAATCCCCCAAAAAAGTTAGAAAATCCCTTTTGAGAATTCGGAAATTCTCCAATCAAATAGAAATTTCCCCCGAGCAGACTAAAATTCCCCAAGCAGTTAGAAAATCTCTTTTGAAAGTCACAAATCCCTAATAAAATAGAAAATTCCACCGAGCAGTCTGAAATCCCCCAAAAGGTTAGAAAATCCCATTTGAGAATTGGGAAATTCCCCAATCAAATAGAAACTTCCCCCGAGCAGTCTGAAATGCCCCGAGCAGACAGAAAGTATCCCCGAGCAGTCTGAAATCTCCCCAGCGGGTGAAAAGTTCCCCAAGCAGTTAGAAAGTCCCCTTCGAGTAGTTTAGAAAATCTCCCCGAGCAGTTAAAAAGTCTCCCGTAGCATTTAAAAAGTCCCCTTCGGGCAGTTAAAAATCCCCCAAGCATACAGCAAATTTCCTCCAGCAGTCTGAAACCCCCAAGCAGACAAAAAAATCTCTTTCGAGCAATTAAAAATCCCCCCAGCAGTTGGAAATTCCCCTTCGGACCGTTAGAAATCCACAATCAGATAGAAATGTCCCCAAACAGTTATAAAATCTCCCAAACAGACAGAAAAGCTCCCTGAGCATGTAGAAAATCCCCATAAGAAGGAAGAAAATACCAATCGAGCAGTCAAGAAATCCCCTAGCAGTAAAAAAGTTCCCTTGGAAGCACTTAGAAATCTCCAAATCAGATAGAAAATCTTCCCGAGCAGTTAGACATCCGCTAAATAGTTAGAAAATTTTCCCCGAGAAGTTTGAAATCCCCCAATCAGACAGACAATCTCCCCGAGCATTCAGAAAATCCCCTTCCAGCGGTTGGAAGAACTTCCCGATGCAGTAATAAAACCTCCTTGAGCAGTAAAAAAGTCTCCCAGAACATTTAGAAAATCTCATTGGAAAATCCAGAAATCCACAAGGAGTTAGAAAGTCTCCCAGCACCCTAACAGTCAGAAAATTTATGAGAGTCGTTAGAAAATCTCCCAAGCAGTTTGCAAACCCCCCTGAGCATCTAGGAAATCCCTAAAAGTGTAGAAATTGTTCCCAAGCTTGTAGGAAAATCACTACATCAGATAAAAATCCTGCGAGCAGGTAGGAATTCGCTATTATAACGCCTTATCAAAGACACATGCGCTTTAAGAAAATTAAGCTAATCACAATTTAAGATTTTGACAGGCTATCAGACTTACCGATCAGTATCGTGCTCGACGAAGACCTCTGAAACAGCTTTTGCTTCTTTGAAATGTTTTCTCAATCTAACAGGGCTACAAAAACTAACATTCTTTACTTACTGACTCGAGACAAGATTGGCAAATTCACTGCAGAACGGCCCACGGCTATTTAAATAAAAATATTTCGCTCAAGCATCCACACTTTCAAGCCAATTTATTCAATGTTGGCTCTCTAGCTGGGCGAGAAATAATCAATCGCTAATAAAATGTACACAGTCGCTTGAGCAGTTTTTCTATTTCCCTTGTAAACAACCATTAAGCTTGGGTTGGGGAAGTGTACTCTAGCTAGGTGAGAAAATTTATATTCTCTTCTTACCGGCGCGACAATTTAGGTAAACTTGGAGCAGTGTAATCTAGCTTTAGATAGATAGATAGATAGATAGATAGATAGATAGATAGATAGATAGATAGATAGATAGATAGATAGATAGATGGATGGATAGATAGGTAAATAGATAGATAGATAGATAGATAAGATAGACAGATAGATAGATAGATATACAGATAGATAGATAGATAGATAGATAGACAGATAGATAGATAGATAGATAGATAGATAGATAGATAGATAGATAGATTGATTGATAGATGATAGATAGATGGCTAGCCATTGTTTAATTTGTTTACAATTCGCCACTGTTGAGTCACGGATCTTTCCACAATGTGGGTCAAAAAAGCAAAGTATAATGACAGAGGGCAATGGCGGGGTCGAACTGACATCATATGTTAAATGCGAGCAGCTGCTTTTTTCTTTATTTCAGCTTCCGCTGGCAGCATTTGTTCGAGTCAAGAGCTTCTGCTTGTTGTGATATAGCAATTTTTTATTTATGATCTCTGTGCTAAGGCAGCGCCCTGTTTGATGTATCCCCCACTTGACCCGGGCGAGTGTCTATGTGACGCATGTTTTCATTTATTTCCCTAGGTGAATAAATCATTTATTTCCCGCTGCCCCGCGGGCTGACAAATTCGTAAGGCGCTTTTTGTCCGCAACACTGTCCCAAACTAGGAGTCTGGAACCAGCCGGGAAAATAGAGCTTAGGGGTGTGTGTTAATGGGCTCTTTTTTATCTGTGCGCCATTGATTGATAAAACTAAACCTACACTTGGGAGTCAGCCTTGATCGGAATAACCGATGGGATACGAGCTAGAATTGATAAAATTCTAAAGTGGATAGCCACAGTGTTCAGCATTTCAGTATTCAGGGATAGTCACGAGTCCAGAGCTTCTGCTTGTTGTGATACGAGCCGTATAGCCATTATTTGATTTAGGATCTTCCTTTGTGCTGAGGGTAGTCAGTGTGCCTGTTTGATTCAGTATACCGCATAGTTATACTAAATTCCTTTATATAGATATATAAATATGCATTTAGCTCTTGTCACAGTTTCTTCTAAGTGTTAGAGTTCAAAATTTGCAGACTGTGTATGCTGTTTTCTGTTAGGTTTATATGACCTAATCGCAAAAAATATAGTTTGTAAATGTCAGGGTAGGTTCGAAATTTGTTATGAGCTCTCGCCACAGTTTCTTCTAAGTGGTAGCGTTCAAAATTTGCAGACCAGGCATGCTGTTTCGTTTTCGGTTCAGAAAACCTAATGCAAAAAATATAGTTTGTGAATGTCAGGGTTGGTTCGATATTCGCTATCAGCTCTGGTCATAGTTTCTTCTAAGTGGTAGCGCTCAAAATTTGTGTGTGCATTTCGATTGCCAAGTCCCTCAAAAAAGTAGAAAACAGCAATTTTTCATGGAACTCTAATGGAATTTTTGATTCCAGACGCAATTTTTGCTTTAGTGGCTGCTTGAACCTCCTAACTGGCCCAGTGTAAATGGGGGAGGTGGGTCTGGCTGGCTGATATTATTGACTTTAATGGCTGCGTACACTGCGGGCAGGAGGCCGCAAATTTCACTTGATGAAAGGCAATGCCGATGTGCATTCAAGCCAGTAAACCCCTAAAATAGTTTCACGCTATAATAACGCTCAATTGGAGTTCAATTAACGGGAACTGGGAGTTACACTGGAACGGGGATTAATGGGAACAGGATTAACAGGAACGGAAATTAACGGTAACGGTGATTAAAGGGAAACAGGGAATTAACGGGATCTATATAAGTTCCTATATATAGATATATAAATATATAAAAAAATTTTTCAGACATTCAGCTTTTCAGTATTATATATAAATATATATTTCTGGCCATTGCAACGTTGATATAGATAATATAGATAATATTATTACTATCTATATTGGTATACCGCATAGATATTCTGGCCATCTGTCTATCTCTCTACAACGCTCCTACACTCATTGCACACAGGCGCACCGCCAGACGCGGCAAGCCGCCCTCGAGAGTCTGTTCGCCAGTTTCTCCTAACTTCCCCATACTTCACCGCCCAAGGTGAAAGGCTTAGCAAGCCATTAGCAGTCCAATAAAGATGGAGTGTTAAGATGGATGGATTTAATAAGATAAGATGGATTTAATGATTAGGCAGATTATTATCCTAAAGGAACACAAGGCTAAATCACTCAGCGAAATTATATATTAATGAAGCCAGATAAAATGTGCAAATTTTGAACGCTACCACTTAGAAGCAACTATGACCAGAGCTCATAACAGATTTCAAACCAACCCTGACATTAACAAACTATATATTTTGCGATTAGGTAAAATAAACCTAACAGAAAACAGCATACACAGTCTGTAAATTTTTAACGCTACAAGTTAGAAGAAACTGTGGCCAGAGCTGATAGCGAATTTCGAACCAACCCTGACATTCACAAACTATATTTTTTGCATTAAGTTTTCTGAACCGAAAACGAAACAGCATACCTGGTCTGCAAATTTTGAACGCTACCACTTAGAAAAAACTGTAGCGAGAGCTCATAACGGATTTCGAACCTACCTTGACATTTACAAACTATATATTTTGCGATTAGGTCATATAAACCTAACATAAAACAGCATACAAAGTCTGCAAAATTTGAACGCTACCACTTAGAAGAAACTGTGGCGGCCAGAGCTTATAACGGATTTCGAACCTACCCTGACATTAACAAACTATATATTTTGCGATTAGGTCATATAAACCTAACATAAAACAGCATACAAAGTCTGCAAATTTTGAACGCTACCACTTAGAAGAAACTGTGGCGGCCAGAGCTGATAGCGAATTTCGAACCAACCTGACATTCACAAACTATATAGTTTTCCATTTAGTTGTTCTAACCTGAAACGAAACGGCATACTTGGTCTGCAAATTTTGAACGCTACCACTTAGAAGAAACTGTGGCGAGAGCTCATAACGGATTTCGAACCTACTCTGACATTTACAAACTATATTTTTTGCGATTAGGTCATATAAACCTAACAGAAAACAGCATACACAGTCTGCAAATTTTGAACTCTAACACTTAGAAGAAACTGTGACAAGAGCTAAATGCATATTTATATATCTATATAAAGGAATTTAGTATAACTATGCGGTATACTGAATCAAACAGGCACACTGACTACCCTCAGCACAAAGGAAGATCCTAAATCAAATAATGGCTATACGGCTCGTATCACAACAAGCAGAAGCTCTGGACTCGTGACTATCCCTGAATACTGAAATGCTGAACACTGTGGCTATCCACTTTAGAATTTTATCAATTCTAGCTCGTATCCCATCGGTTATTCCGATCAAGGCTGACTCCCAAGTGTAGGTTTAGTTTTATCAATCAATGGCGCACAGATAAAAAAGAGCCCATTAACACACACCCCTAAGCTCTATTTTCCCGGCTGGTTCCAGACTCCTAGTTTGGGACAGTGTTGCGGACAAAAAGCGCCTTACGAATTTGTCAGCCCGCGGGGCAGCGGGAAATAAATGATTTATTCACCTAGGGAAATAAATGAAAACATGCGTCACATAGACACTCGCCCGGGTCAAGTGGGGGATACATCAAACAGGGCGCTGCCTTAGCACAGAGATCATAAATAAAAAATTGCTATATCACAACAAGCAGAAGCTCTTGACTCGAACAAATGCTGCCAGCGGAAGCTGAAATAAAGAAAAAAGCAGCTGCTCGCATTTAACATATGATGTCAGTTCGACCCCGCCATTGCCCTCTGTCATTATACTTTGCTTTTTTGACCCACATTGTGGAAAGATCCGTGACTCAACAGTGGCGAATTGTAAACAAATTAAACAATGGCTAGCCATCTATCTATCATCTATCAATCAATCTATCTATCTATCTATCTATCTATCTATCTATCTATCTATCTATCTGTCTATCTATCTATCTATCTATCTATCTGTATATCTATCTATCTATCTGTCTATCTTATCTATCTATCTATCTATCTATTTACCTATCTATCCATCCATCTATCTATCTATCTATCTATCTATCTATCTATCTATCTATCAATCTATCAATCTATCTATCTATCTATCTATCTATCTATCTATCTATCTATCTATCTGTATATCTATCTATCTATCTATCTATCTTATCTATCTATCTATCTATCTATTTACCTATCTATCCATCCATCTATCTATCTATCTATCCATCTATCTATCTATCTATCTATCTATCAATCTATCAATCTATCTATCTATCTATCTATCTATCTATCTATCTATCTATCTATCTATCTATCAATCAATCAATCTATCTATCTATCTATCTATCTATCTATCTATCTATCTATCTATCTATCTATCTATCTATCTATCTATAGGTCGCTGATGCAACCGGCCCAACGCGGGAAGCCGGTCTCGCATGACGACCCCGCGATCAACGCAGCGAGGGAAGACCTGGAGAGGCTTCGTCTTAGTGGGCGACCAACTCGCGAGGCGGAGGAGGCCTTGGCGTCTGTCTACCTGCAACGCCAACAGGCCGCTGTTGACGACGTCATTCAGGCTGTCTCTGCCGACGGTCCCGACGCCGGAGGGCGCGTGGCCTGGTCCGCCATCAACACTCTGACGGGGCAAAAGTGGCGTTTACAGCTCAACCTGGCAGGCGACACTGCGGATGAGCGCAGAAATGAGCTGCGCGAGTTCTTCGCCGCCATCGTGAACGCGCCGCCACCCCCGCTGCCCGACAGTCTGACGCTGCCGCCGGAGACGCCGTTGCCGACGGAGGAGAGTTTCAGCGTTGCACCAATCAGCCCAGACGACGTTGTGATGTTCGCTCGGAAGTCATCGGGCGGCAAAGCGCTAGGTCCGGACGAGGTGCCCATCGAGGCATTGCGCATCAACTGCGTGGCCACTGAGGTCACTGAGGCGGCTCAGCGTGCTTGGCTACGCCGACGATCTGCCGTTGTTTGCCGTTGCAGCGAGTGTCGGCCTGGTGGTCAACACGCAAAAGACCGTCGTGCTCTGAGTGCCGAGCAAAATTGAGGCTGCAATTTCCTGCCGAGGCGCTGACAGCCAGGCGACACAACTTACGCGCTGTCAGCAGTTCGTCTACCTCGGCGGTCTGGTCCTTGACGCCTGCCCTGTCCAAGTTTTGGGCCGCAACGCCGAAAAGCACTTTCTTTCACAACACCGAAACTTCACAACACCGAAAGTTCACAACACCGAAAGTTCACAACACCGAAACTTTACAACACCGAAACTTCACAACACCGAAACTTCACAACACCGAAACTTCACAACACCGAAAGTTCACAATGGCGAATCGCCGATAAATATAGTCAGAGCTTAGCTTTATACTAGCTCTTCGGTGCCCCCCCCCAGCGGGGCGCAGACAGGCATTTTAAATCACTCATGTACTAAACAGAAATGTCCCTAAGCAGCTAGAAAATCTCTGCAGCAAAATTTAAGTCTCCCGAGAAGCATAATATCCTTCCATACATTTAGAAGATCTACTGAAAGTCTCCCTGAGCAGTTAGACAATTGCCCCGAGCACTTGAAAAATCTCCAAAGCAGTTAAAAAATGTTTGAGAGCAGTCAAAAAATCTCCCAGCAGTAAAGTAGAAAACCCCGCCAGCAGTAAGAAATTCCCTTTCGAGCAGTTGGAACTCCCCCAATCAAATAGAAAAGTTCCCTGGGTAGTTAAAAATCCCCTAAACAGACCGAAAAGTCCCCAGAGAAGAAAAATCATCAGGTTAAAAATCTCCTCGAGCAGGTAAAAAATCCCCACGGACAGAGAATTCCCCACGCAGACAAAGAATCCCCAAGCAGAATCCCCTGAGAGGTTGGAAATTCTGCCCGAGACAGTTGAAAAATCTTCTGGAGCATTTAGAAAATCCCCTTTCAAATCGTTAGAAAATCCACCTGAGGCAGTTAGAAAAAATCTTCACGCATTTAAAAAAACTCCTAAAGCATATAGAAAACCGCCCTCGAGCAGTCCTAAATCATCCAAGCAGTTAGAAATCCCGCGATAAAATAGAAAATTTGTGAATGCCAGGTTGGTTCGAAATTCGCTATCAGCTCTGGCCGCCACAGTTTCTTCCAACTGGTAGCGTTCAAAATTCGCAGACTGTGTATGCTGTTTTACGTTAGGTTTATATGACCTAATCGCAAAATATAAAGTTTATAAATGTCAGGGTAGGTTCAAAATCCGTTATGAGCTCTCGCCACAGTTTCTTCTAAGTGGCAGCGTTCAAAATTTGCAGACCAAGTATGCTGGTTAGAACAACTTAATGTAGAAATATATAGTTTGTGAATGTCAGGGTTGGTTCGAAATCTGCATTTAGCTATGATCACAGTTTCTTTTAAGTGTTAGAGTTCAAAATTTGCAGACTGTGTATGCTGTTTTGTGCTAGGTTTAGATGACCTAATCGCAAAATATAAAGTTTATAAATGTCAGGGGAGGTTCGAAATCCTATGAGCTCTCGCCACAGTTTCTTCTAAGTGGTAGCGTTCAAAATTTTCAGACCATGTATGATGTTTCCTTTCAGGTTAGAACAAGTTAATGTAGAAATATATAGTTTTTTAATGTCAGGGTTGGTTCGAAATCTGCATTTAGCTCTGGACACAGTTTCTTCTAACTGATAGCGTTCAAAATTTGCGGACTTTGTATGCTGTTTTTTTGGGTTTATATGACCTAATCGCAAAATATAAAGTTTACAAATGTCAGGGTAGGTTCCAAAATCCGTTATGAGCTCGCTACAGTTTTTTCTAAGTGGTAGCGTTCAAAATTTGCAGAGTTTGTATGCTGTTCATGTTGGATTTATATGACCTAATCGCAAAAATATAGTTTATAAATGTCAGGGTACGTTCGAAATCCTATGAGCTCTCGCCACAGTTTCTTCTAAGTGGTAGCGTTTAAAATTTTCAGACCATGTATGATGTTTTCTTTCAGGTTAGAACAAGTTAATGTAGAAATATATAGTTTATAAATGTCAGGGTTGGTTCGAAATCTGCATTTAGCTCTGGTCACAGTTTCTTCTAAGTGTTAGAGTTCAGAATTTGCAGACTGTGTATGCTGTTTTCTGTTAGGTTTATATTACTTAATAGCAAAATATGTAGTTTCTGAATGTCAGGGTTGGTTCGAAATTCGCTATTAGCTCTGGCCACAGTTTCTTCTACCTAATAGCGTTCAAAATTTGCGGACTTTTTATGCTGTTTTGTGCTAGGTTTATTTGACCTAATCGCAAAATATATGGTTTATAAATGTCAGGGTAGGTTCGAAATCCGTTATGAGCTCTCGCCACAGTTTCTTTTAAGTGGTAGCGTTCAAAATTTGCAGACCATGTATGATGTTTCCTTTCAGGTTAGAACAACTTAATGTAGAAATATATAGTTTATAAATGTCAGGGTAGGTTCGAAATCCGTTATGAGCTCTCGCCACAGTTTCTTCTAAGTGGTAGCGTTCAAAATTTGCAGACCATGTATGCCGTTTCGTTTCAGGTTAGAACAACTTAATGGAAAATTATATACGAGTTTGTGAATGCCAGGTTGGTTCAAAATTCGCTATCAGCTCTGGCCACAGTTTCTTCTACTTAATAGCGTTCAAAATTTGCGGACTTTTTATGCTGTTTTGTGCTAGGTTTATTTGACCTAATCGCAAAATATATAGTTTATAAATGTCAGGGTAGGTTCGAAATCCGTTATGAGCTCTCGCCACAGTTTCTTCTACTCGTAAGTGGTAGCGTTCAAAATTTGCAGACCATGTATGATGTTTCCTTTCAGGTTAGAACAACTTAATGTAGAAATATATAGTTTATAAATGTCAGGGTAGGTTCGAAATCCGTTATGAGCTCTCGCCACAGTTTCTTCTAAGTGGTAGCGTTCAAAATTTGCAGACCATGTATGCCGTTTCGTTTCAGGTTAGAACAACTTAATGGAAAATTATATACGAGTTTGTGAATGCCAGGTTGGTTCAAAATTCGCTATCAGCTCTGGCCACAGTTTCTTCTACTTAATAGCGTTCAAAATTTGCGGACTTTTTATGCTGTTTTGTGCTAGGTTTATTTGACCTAATCGCAAAATATATAGTTTATAAATGTCAGGGTAGGTTCGAAATCCGTTATGAGCTCTCGCCACAGTTTCTTCTACTCGTAAGTGGTAGCGTTCAAAATTTGCTGACCATGTATGATGTTTCCTTTCAGGTTAGAACAACTTAATGTAGAAATATATAGTTTGTTAATGTCAGGGTTGGTTCGTAATCTGCATTTAGCTCTGGTCACAGTTTCTTCTAAGTGTTAGAGTTCAGAATTTGCAGACTGTGTATGCTGTTTTCTGTTAGGTTTATATTACTTAATAGCAAAATACGTAGTTTCTGAATGTCAGGGTTGGTTCGAAATTCGCTATTAGCTCTGGCCACAGTTTCTTCTACCTAATAGCGTTCAAAATTTGCGGACTTTGTATGCTGTTTTGTGCTAGGTTTATTTGACCTAATCGCAAAATATATAGTTTATAAATGTCGGGGTAGGTTCGAAATCCGTTATGAGCTCTCGCCACAGTTTCTTCTAAGTGGTAGCGTTCAAAATTTGCAGACCAAGAATGCCGTTTCGTTTCAGGTCACAACAACTTAATGTAGAAATATATAGTTTGTGAATGTCAGGGTTGGTTCGAAATCTGCATTTAGCTGTGGACACAGTTTCTTCTAACTGATAGCGTTCAAAATTTGCGGACTTTGTATGCTGTTTTTTGGGTTTATATGACCTAATCGCAAAATATAAAGTTTACAAATGTCAGGGTAGGTTCGAAATCCGTTATGAGCTCGCTACAGTTTTTTCTAAGTGGTAGCGTTCAAAATTTGAAGAGTTTGTATGCTGTTCATGTTGGGTTTATATGACCTAATCGCAAAAATATAGTTTATAAATGTCAGGGTACGTTCGAAATCCTATGAGCTCTCGCCACAGTTTCTTCTAAGTGGTAGCGTTTAAAATTTTCAGACCATGTATGATGTTTTCTTTCAGGTTAGAACAAGTTAATGTAGAAATATATAGTTTATAAATGTCAGGGTTGGTTCGAAATCTGCATTTAGCTCTGGTCACAGTTTCTTCTAAGTGTTAGAGTTCAGAATTTGCAGACTGTGTATGCTGTTTTCTGTTAGGTTTATATTACTTAATAGCAAAATACGTACTTTCTGAATGTCAGGGTTGGTTCGAAATTCGCTATTAGCTCTGGCCACAGTTTCTTCTACCTAATAGCGTTCAAAATTTGCAGACCATGTATGCCGTTTCGTTTCAGGTTAGAACAACTTAATGGGAAATTATATAGTTTGTGAATGCCAGGTTGGTTCAAAATTGGCTATCAGCTCTGGCCACAGTTTCTTCTACTTAATAGCGTTCAAAATTTGCGGACTTTTTATGCTGTTTTGTGCTAGGTTTATTTGACCTAATCGCAAAATATATAGTTTATAAATGTCAGGGTAGGTTCGAAATCCGTTATGAGCTCTCGCCACAGTTTCTTCTACTCGTAAGTGGTAGCGTTCAAAATTTGCTGACCATGTATGATGTTTCCTTTCAGGTTAGAACAACTTAATGTAGAAATATATAGTTTGTGAATGTCAGGGTTGGTTCGCAATCTGCATTTAGCTCTGATCACAGTTTCTTCCAAGCGTTAGAGTTCAAAATTTGCATACTGTGTCTGCTGTTTTCTGTTAGGTATACATGACCTAATAGCAAAATATGTACTTTCTGAATGTCAGGGTTGGTTCGAAATTCGCTATCAGCTCTGGCCACAGTTTCTTCTAACTGATAGCGTTCAAAATTTGCAGACTTTGTATGCTGTTTTGTGCTAGGTTTATATGACCTAATCGCAAAATATATAGTTTGTGAATGTCAGGGTAGGTTCGAAATCCGTTATGAGCTCTTGCAACAGTTTCTTCTAAGTGGTAGCGTTCAAAATTTGCAGACCATGTATGCCGTTTCGTTTCAGGTTAGAACAACTTAATGGAAAATTATATAGTTTGTGAATGCCAGGTTGGTTCAAAATTCGCTATCAGCTCTGGCCGCCACAGTTTCTTCTAACTGGTAGCGTTCAAAATTTGCAGACTTTGTATGCTGTTTTGTGCTAGGTTTATATGACCTAATCGCAAAATATATAGTTTATAAATGTCGGGGTAGGTTCGAAATCCGTTATGAGCTCTCGCCACAGTTTCTTCTAAGTGGTAGCGTTCAAAATTTGCAGACCAAGAATGCCGTTTCGTTTCAGGTTAGAACAACTTAATGGAAAACTATATAGTTTGTGAATGCCAGGTTGGTTCGAAATTCGCTATCAGCTCTGGCCGCCACAGTTTCTTCTAGGTGGTAGCGTTCAAAATTTGCAGACTTTGTATGCTGTTTTATGTTAGGTTTATATGACCTTTTTGCAAAATATAAAGTTTATAAATGTTAGGGTAGGTTCGAAATCCGTTATGAGCTCTCGCCACAGTTTCTTCTAAGTGGTAGCGTTCAAAATTTGCAGACCATGTATGCCGTTTCGTTTCAGGTTAGAACAACTAAATGGAAAATTATATAGTTTGTGAATGCCAGGTTGGTTCAAAATTGGCTATCAGCTTTGGCCACAGTTTCTTCTACTTAATAGCGTTCAAAATTTGCGGACTTTTTATGCTGTTTTGTGCTAGGTTTATTTGAACTAATCGCAAAATATATAGTTTATAAATGTCTGGGTAGGTTCGAAATCCGTTATGAGCTCTCGCCACAGTTTCTTCTAAGTGGTAGCGTTCAAAATTTGCTGACCATGTATGATGTTTCCTTTCAGGTTAGAACAACTTAATGTAGAAATATATAGTTTGTGAATGTCAGGGTTGGTTCGCAATCTGCATTTAGCTCTGATCACAGTTTCTTCCAAGCGTTAGAATTCAAAATTTGCATACTGTGTCTGCTGTTTTCTGTTAGGTATACATGACCTAATGGCAAAATATGTACTTTCTGAATGTCAGGGTTGGTTCGAAATTCGCTATCAGCTCTGGCCGCCACAGTTTCTTCTAACTGATAGCGTTCAAAATTTGCAGACCAAGAATGCCGTTTCGTTTCAGGTTAGAACAACTTAATGGAAAACTATATAGTTTGTGAATGCCAGGTTGGTTCAAAATTCGCTATCAGCTCTGGCCGCCACAGTTTCTTCTAACTGGTAGCGTTCAAAATTTGCAGACTTTGTATGCTGTTTTGTGCTAGGTTTATATGACCTAATCGCAAAATATATAGTTTGTGAATGTCAGGGTAGGTTCCAAATCCGTTATGAGCTCTTGCAACAGTTTCTTCTAAGTGGTAGCGTTCAAAATTTGCAGACCATGTATGCCGTTTCGTTTCAGGTTAGAACAACTTAATGGAAAATTATATAGTTTGTGAATGCCAGGTTGGTTCAAAATTGGCTATCAGCTTTGGCCACAGTTTCTTCTACTTAATAGCGTTCAAAATTTGCGGACTTTTTATGCTGTTTTGTGCTAGGTTTATTTGAACTAAACGCAAAATATATAGTTTATAAATGTCAGGGTAGGTTCGAAATCCGTTATGAGCTCTCGCCACAGTTTCTTCTAAGTGGTAGCGTTCAAAATTTGCAGACCATGTATGCCGTTTCGTTTCAGGTTAGAACAACTTAATGGGAAATTATATAGTTTGTGAATGCCAGGTTGGTTCAAAATTGGCTATCAGCTTTGGCCACAGTTTCTTCTACTTAATAGCGTTCAAAATTTGCGGACTTTTTATGCTGTTTTGTGCTAGGTTTATATGACCTAATCGCAAAATATATAGTTTGTGAATGTCAGGGTAGGTTCGAAATCCGTTATGAGCTCTTGCAACAGTTTCTTCTAAGTGGTAGCGTTCAAAATTTGCAGACCATGTATGCCGTTTCGTTTCAGGTTAGAACAACTTAATGGAAAATTATATAGTTTGTGAATGCCAGGTTGGTTCAAAATTCGCTATCAGCTCTGGCCGCCACAGTTTCTTCTAGGTGGTAGCGTTCAAAATTTGCAGACTTTGTATGCTGTTTTATGTTAGGTTTATATGACCTTTTTGCAAAATATAAAGTTTATAAATGTTAGGGTAGGTTCGAAATCCGTTATGAGCTCTCGCCACAGTTTCTTCTAAGTGGTAGCGTTCAAAATTTGCAGACCATGTATGCCGTTTCGTTTCAGGTTAGAACAACTAAATGGAAAATTATATAGTTTGTGAATGCCAGGTTGGTTCAAAATTGGCTATCAGCTTTGGCCACAGTTTCTTCTACTTAATAGCGTTCAAAATTTGCGGACTTTTTATGCTGTTTTGTGCTAGGTTTATTTGAACTAATCGCAAAATATATAGTTTATAAATGTCTGGGTAGGTTCGAAATCCGTTATGAGCTCTCGCCACAGTTTCTTCTAAGTGGTAGCGTTCAAAATTTGCTGACCATGTATGATGTTTCCTTTCAGGTTAGAACAACTTAATGTAGAAATATATAGTTTGTGAATGTCAGGGTTGGTTCGCAATCTGCATTTAGCTCTGATCACAGTTTCTTCCAAGCGTTAGAATTCAAAATTTGCATACTGTGTCTGCTGTTTTCTGTTAGGTATACATGACCTAATGGCAAAATATGTACTTTCTGAATGTCAGGGTTGGTTCGAAATTCGCTATCAGCTCTGGCCGCCACAGTTTCTTCTAACTGATAGCGTTCAAAATTTGCAGACCAAGAATGCCGTTTCGTTTCAGGTTAGAACAACTTAATGGAAAACTATATAGTTTGTGAATGCCAGGTTGGTTCAAAATTCGCTATCAGCTCTGGCCGCCACAGTTTCTTCTAACTGGTAGCGTTCAAAATTTGCAGACTTTGTATGCTGTTTTGTGCTAGGTTTATATGACCTAATCGCAAAATATATAGTTTGTGAATGTCAGGGTAGGTTCCAAATCCGTTATGAGCTCTTGCAACAGTTTCTTCTAAGTGGTAGCGTTCAAAATTTGCAGACCATGTATGCCGTTTCGTTTCAGGTTAGAACAACTTAATGGAAAATTATATAGTTTGTGAATGCCAGGTTGGTTCAAAATTGGCTATCAGCTTTGGCCACAGTTTCTTCTACTTAATAGCGTTCAAAATTTGCGGACTTTTTATGCTGTTTTGTGCTAGGTTTATTTGAACTAAACGCAAAATATATAGTTTATAAATGTCAGGGTAGGTTCGAAATCCGTTATGAGCTCTCGCCACAGTTTCTTCTAAGTGGTAGCGTTCAAAATTTGCAGACCATGTATGCCGTTTCGTTTCAGGTTAGAACAACTTAATGGGAAATTATATAGTTTGTGAATGCCAGGTTGGTTCAAAATTGGCTATCAGCTTTGGCCACAGTTTCTTCTACTTAATAGCGTTCAAAATTTGCGGACTTTTTATGCTGTTTTGTGCTAGGTTTATATGACCTAATCGCAAAATATATAGTTTGTGAATGTCAGGGTAGGTTCGAAATCCGTTATGAGCTCTTGCAACAGTTTCTTCTAAGTGGTAGCGTTCAAAATTTGCAGACCATGTATGCCGTTTCGTTTCAGGTTAGAACAACTTAATGGAAAATTATATAGTTTGTGAATGCCAGGTTGGTTCAAAATTCGCTATCAGCTCTGGCCGCCACAGTTTCTTCTAACTGGTAGCAATCAAAATTTGCAGACTTTGTATGCTGTTTTATGTTAGGTTTATATGACCCAATCGCAAAATATAAAGTTTATAAATGTTAGGGTAGGTTCGAAATCCGTTATGAGCTCTCGCCACAGTTTCTTCTAAGTGGTAGCGTTCAAAATTTGCAGACCAAGTATGCCGTTTCGTTTCAGGTTAGAACAACTTAATGGAAAATTATATAGTTTGTGAATGCCAGGTTGGTTCAAAATTGGCTATCAGCTCTGGCCACAGTTTCTTCTACTTAATAGCGTTCAAAATTTGCGGACTTTTTATGCTGTTTTGTGCTAGGTTTATTTGACCTAATCGCAAAATATATAGTTTATAAATGTCAGGGTAGGTTCGAAATCCGTTATGAGCTCTCGCCACAGTTTCTTCTAAGTGGTAGCGTTCAAAATTTGCTGACCATGTATGATGTTTCCTTTCAGGTTAGAACAACTTAATGTAGAAATATATAGTTTGTGAATGTCAGGGTTGGTTTGTAATCTGCATTTAGCTCTGATCACAGTTTCTTCCAAGCGTTAGAGTTCAAAATTTGCATACTGTGTCTGCTGTTTTCTGTTAGGTATACATGACCTAATCGCAAAATATGTACTTTCTGAATGTCAGGGTTGGTTCGAAATTCGCTATCAGCTCTGGCCACAGTTTCTTCTAGCTGATAGCGTTCAAAATTTGCAGACTTTATATGCTGTTTTGTGCTAGGTTTATATGACCTAATCGCAAAATATATAGTTTGTGAATGTCAGGGTAGGTTCGAAATCCGTTATGAGCTCTTGCAACAGTTTCTTCTAAGTGGTAGTGTTCAAAATTTGCAGACCATGTATGCCGTTTCGTTTCAGGTTAGAACAACTTAATGGAAAATTATATAGTTTGTTAATGCCAGGTTGGTTCAAAATTGGCTATCAGCTTTGGCCACAGTTTCTTCTACTTAATAGTGTTCAAAATTTGCAGACTTTGTATGCTGTTTTATGTTAGGTTTATATGACCTTTTTGCAAAATATAAAGTTTATAAATGTTAGGGTAGGTTCGTAATCCGTTATGAGCTCTCGCCACAGTTTCTTCTAAGGGGTAGCGTTCAAAATTTGCAGACCATGTATGCCGTTTCGTTTCAGGTTAGAACAACTTAATGGAAAATTATATAGTTTGTGAATGCCAGGTTGGTTCAAAATTGGCTATCAGCTTTGGCCACAGTTTCTTCTACTTAATAGCGTTCAAAATTTGCGGACTTTTTATGCTGTTTTGTGCTAGGTTTATTTGACCTAATCGCAAAATATATAGTTTATAAATGTCAGGGTAGGTTCGAAATCCGTTATGAGCTCTCGCCACAGTTTCTTCTAAGTGGTAGCGTTCAAAATTTGCTGACCATGTATGATGTTTCCTTTCAGGTTAGAACAACTTAATGTAGAAATATATAGTTTGTGAATGTCAGGGTTGGTTCGTAATCTGCATTTAGCTCTGATCACAGTTTCTTCAAAGCGTTAGAGTTCAAAATTTGCATACTGTGTCTGCTGTTTTCTGTTAGGTATACATGACCTAATCGCAAAATATGTACTTTCTGAATGTCAGGGTTGGTTCGAAATTCGCTATCAGCTCTGGCCACAGTTTCTTCTAACTGATAGCGTTCAAAATTTGCAGACTTTGTATGCTGTTTTCTGCTAGGTTTATATGACCTAATCGCAAAATATATAGTTTGTGAATGTCAGGGTAGGTTCGAAATCTGTTATGAGCTCTTGCAACAGTTTCTTCTAAGTGGTAGCGTTCAAAATTTGCAGACCAAGTATGCCGTTTCGTTTCAGGTTAGAACAACTTAATGGAAAATTATATAGTTTGTGAATGCCAGGTTGGTTCAAAATTGGCTATCAGCTCTGGCCACAGTTTCTTCTACTTAATAGCGTTCAAAATTTGCGGACTTTTTATGCTGTTTTGTGCTAGGTTTATTTGACCTAATCGCAAAATATATAGTTTATAAATGTCAGGGTAGGTTCGAAATCCGTTATGAGCTCTCGCCACAGTTTCTTCTAAGTGGTAGCGTTCAAAATTTGCTGACCATGTATGATGTTTCCTTTCAGGTTAGAACAACTTAATGTAGAAATATATAGTTTGTGAATGTCAGGGTTGGTTCGTAATCTGCATTTAGCTCTGATCACAGTTTCTTCCAAGCGTTAGAGTTCAAAATTTGCATACTGTGTCTGCTGTTTTCTGTTAGGTATACATGACCTAATCGCAAAATATGTACTTTCTGAATGTCAGGGTTGGTTCGAAATTCGCTATCAGCTCTGGCCACAGTTTCTTCTAACTGATAGCGTTCAAAATTTGCAGACTTTGTATGCTGTTTTGTGCTAGGTTTATATGACCTAATCGCAAAATATATAGTTTGTGAATGTCAGGGTAGGTTCGAAATCCGTTATGAGCTCTTGCAACAGTTTCTTCTAAGTGGTAGCGTTCAAAATTTGCAGACCATGTATGCCGTTTCGTTTCAGGTTAGAACAACTTAATGGAAAATTATATAGTTTGTGAATGCCAGGTTGGTTCAAAATTCGCTATCAGCTCTGGCCGCCACAGTTTCTTCTAACTGGTAGCGTTCAAAATTTGCAGACTTTGTATGCTGTTTTGTGCTAGGTTTATATGACCTAATCGCAAAATATATAGTTTGTGAATGTCAGGGTAGGTTCGAAATCCGTTATGAGCTCTTGCAACAGTTTCTTCTAAGTTGTAGCGTTCAAAATTTGCAGACCATGTATGCCGTTTCGTTTCAGGTTAGAACAACTTAATGGAAAATTATATAGTTTGTTAATGCCAGGTTGGTTCAAAATTGGCTATCAGCTTTGGCCACAGTTTCTTCTACTTAATAGCGTTCAAAATTTGCAGACTTTGTATGCTGTTTTATGTTAGGTTTATATGACCTTTTTGCAAAATATAAAGTTTATAAATGTTAGGGTAGGTTCGTAATCCGTTATGAGCTCTCGCCACAGTTTCTTCTAAGGGGTAGCGTTCAAAATTTGCAGACCATGTATGCCGTTTCGTTTCAGGTTAGAACAACTTAATGGAAAATTATATAGTTTGTGAATGCCAGGTTGGTTCAAAATTGGCTATCAGCTTTGGCCACAGTTTCTTCTACTTAATAGCGTTCAAAATTTGCGGACTTTTTATGCTGTTTTGTGCTAGGTTTATTTGACCTAATCGCAAAATATATAGTTTATAAATGTCAGGGTAGGTTCGAAATCCGTTATGAGCTCTCGCCACAGTTTCTTCTAAGTGGTAGCGTTCAAAATTTGCTGACCATGTATGATGTTTCCTTTCAGGTTAGAACAACTTAATGTAGAAATATATAGTTTGTGAATGTCAGGGTTGGTTCGTAATCTGCATTTAGCTCTGATCACAGTTTCTTCCAAGCGTTAGAGTTCAAAATTTGCATACTGTGTCTGCTGTTTCCTGTTAGGTATACATGACCTAATCGCAAAATATGTACTTTCTGAATGTCAGGGTTGGTTCGAAATTCGCTATCAGCTCTGGCCACAGTTTCTTCTAACTGATAGCGTTCAAAATTTGCAGACTTTGTATGCTGTTTTCTGCTAGGTTTATATGACCTAATCGCAAAATATATAGTTTGTGAATGTCAGGGTAGGTTCGAAATCCGTTATGAGCTCTTGCAACAGTTTCTTCTAAGTGGTAGCGTTCAAAATTTGCAGACCATGTATGCCGTTTCGTTTCAGGTTAGAACAACTTAATGGAAAATTATATAGTTTGTGAATGCCAGGTTGGTTCAAAATTCGCTATCAGCTCTGGCCGCCACAGTTTCTTCTAACTGGTAGCGTTCAAAATTTGCAGACTTTGTATGCTGTTTTGTGCTAGGTTTATATGACCTGATCGCAAAATATATAGTTTGTGAATGTCAGGGTAGGTTCGAAATCCGTTATGAGCTCTTGCAACAGTTTCTTCTAAGTGGTAGCGTTCAAAATTTGCAGACCATGTATGCCGTTTCGTTTCAGGTTAGAACAACTTAATGGAAAATTATATAGTTTGTTAATGCCAGGTTGGTTCAAAATTGGCTATCAGCTTTGGCCACAGTTTCTTCTACTTAATAGCGTTCAAAATTTGCAGACTTTGTATGCTGTTTTATGTTAGGTTTATATGACCTTTTTGCAAAATATAAAGTTTATAAATGTTAGGGTAGGTTCGTAATCCGTTATGAGCTCTCGCCACAGTTTCTTCTAAGGGGTAGCGTTCAAAATTTGCAGACCATGTATGCCGTTTCGTTTCAGGTTAGAACAACTTAATGGAAAATTATATAGTTTGTGAATGCCAGGTTGGTTCAAAATTGGCTATCAGCTTTGGCCACAGTTTCTTCTACTTAATAGCGTTCAAAATTTGCGGACTTTTTATGCTGTTTTGTGCTAGGTTTATTTGACCTAATCGCAAAATATATAGTTTATAAATGTCAGGGTAGGTTCGAAATCCGTTATGAGCTCTCGCCACAGTTTCTTCTAAGTGGTAGCGTTCAAAATTTGCTGACCATGTATGATGTTTCCTTTCAGGTTAGAACAACTTAATGTAGAAATATATAGTTTGTGAATGTCAGGGTTGGTTCGTAATCTGCATTTAGCTCTGATCACAGTTTCTTCCAAGCGTTAGAGTTCAAAATTTGCATACTGTGTCTGCTGTTTTCTGTTAGGTATACATGACCTAATCGCAAAATATGTACTTTCTGAATGTCAGGGTTGGTTCGAAATTCGCTATCAGCTCTGGCCACAGTTTCTTCTACTTAATAGCGTTCAAAATTTGCGGACTTTTTATGCTGTTTTGTGCTAGGTTTATTTGACCTAATCGCAAAATATATAGTTTATAAATGTCAGGGTAGGTTCGAAATCCGTTATGAGCTCTCGCCACAGTTTCTTCTAAGTGGTAGCGTTCAAAATTTGCTGACCATGTATGATGTTTCCTTTCAGGTTAGAACAACTTAATGTAGAAATATATAGTTTGTGAATGTCAGGGTTGGTTCGTAATCTGCATTTAGCTCTGATCACAGTTTCTTCCAAGCGTTAGAGTTCAAAATTTGCATACTGTGTCTGCTGTTTTCTGTTAGGTATACATGACCTAATCGCAAAATATGTACTTTCTGAATGTCAGGGTTGGTTCGAAATTCGCTATCAGCTCTGGCCACAGTTTCTTCTAACTGATAGCGTTCAAAATTTGCAGACTTTGTATGCTGTTTTGTGCTAGGTTTATATGACCTAATCGCAAAATATATAGTTTGTGAATGTCAGGGTAGGTTCGAAATCCGTTATGAGCTCTTGCAACAGTTTCTTCTAAGTGGTAGCGTTCAAAATTTGCAGACCATGTATGCCGTTTCGTTTCAGGTTAGAACAACTTAATGGAAAATTATATAGTTTGTGAATGCCAGGTTGGTTCAAAATTCGCTATCAGCTCTGGCCGCCACAGTTTCTTCTAACTGGTAGCGTTCAAAATTTGCAGACTTTGTATGCTGTTTTGTGCTAGGTTTATATGACCTAATCGCAAAATATATAGTTTGTGAATGTCAGGGTAGGTTCGAAATCCGTTATGAGCTCTTGCAACAGTTTCTTCTAAGTGGTAGCGTTCAAAATTTGCAGACCATGTATGCCGTTTCGTTTCAGGTTAGAACAACTTAATGGAAAATTATATAGTTTGTGAATGCCAGGTTGGTTCAAAATTGGCTATCAGCTTTGGCCACAGTTTCTTCTACTTAATAGCGTTCAAAATTTGCAGACTTTGTATGCTGTTTTATGTTAGGTTTATATGACCCAATCGCAAAATATAAAGTTTATAAATGTTAGGGTAGGTTCGAAATCCGTTATGAGCTCTTGCCACAGTTTCTTCTAAGTGGTAGCGTTCAAAATTTGCAGACCATGTATGCCGTTTCGTTTCAGGTTAGAACAACTTAATGGAAAATTATATAGTTTGTGAATGCCAGGTTGGTTCAAAATTGGCTATCAGCTTTGGCCACAGTTTCTTCTACTTAATAGCGTTCAAAATTTGCGGACTTTTTATGCTGTTTTGTGCTAGGTTTATTTGAACTAAACCCAAAATATATAGTTTATAAATGTCAGGGTAGGTTCGAAATCCGTTATGAGCTCTCGCCACAGTTTCTTCTAAGTGGTAGCGTTCAAAATTTGCTGACCATGTATGATGTTTCCTTTCAGGTTAGAACAACTTAATGTAGAAATATATAGTTTATGAATGTCAGGGTTGGTTCGCAATCTGCATTTAGCTCTGATCACAGTTTCTTCCAAGCGTTAGAGTTCAAAATTTGCATACTGTGTCTGCTGTTTTCTGTTAGGTATACATGACCTAATCGCAAAATATGTACTTTCTGAATGTCAGGGTTGGTTCGAAATTCGCTATCAGCTCTGGCCACAGTTTCTTCTAACTGATAGCGTTCAAAATTTGCAGACTTTGTATGCTGTTTTGTGCTAGGTTTATATGACCCAATCGCAAAATATATAGTTTGTGAATGTCAGGGTAGGTTCGAAATCCGTTATGAGCTCTTGCAACAGTTTCTTCTAAGTGGTAGCGTTCAAAATTTGCAGACCATGTATGCCGTTTCGTTTCAGGTTAGAACAACTTAATGGAAAATTATATAGTTTGTGAATGCCAGGTTGGTTCAAAATTGGCTATTAGCTTTGGCCACAGTTTCTTCTACTTAATAGCGTTCAAAATTTGCGGACTTTTTATGCTGTTTTGTGCTAGGTTTATTTAAACTAAACGCAAAATATATTGTTTATAAATGTCAGGGTAGGTTCGAAATCCGTTATGAGCTCTCGCCACAGTTTCTTCTAAGTGGTAGCGTTCAAAATTTGCTGACCATGTATGATGTTTCCTTTCAGGTTAGAACAACTTAATGTAGAAATATATAGTTTGTGAATGTCAGGGTTGGTTCGCAATCTGCATTTAGCTTTGATCACAGTTTCTTCCAAGCGTTAGAGTTCAAAATTTGCATACTGTGTCTGCTGTTTTCTGTTAGGTATACATGACCTAATCGCAAAATATGTACTTTCTGAATGTCAGGGTTGGTTCGAAATTCGCTATCAGCTCTGGCCACAGTTTCTTCTAACTGATAGCGTTCAAAATTTGCAGACTTTGTATGCTGTTTTGTGCTAGGTTTATATGACCTAATCGCAAAATATATAGTTTGTGAATGTCAGGGTAGGTTCGAAATCCGTTATGAGCTCTTGCAACAGTTTCTTCTAAGTGGTAGCGTTCAAAATTTGCAGACCATGTATGCCGTTTCGTTTCAGGTTAGAACAACTTAATGGAAAATTATATAGTTTGTGAATGCCAGGTTGGTTCAAAATTCGCTATCAGCTCTGGCCGCCACAGTTTCTTCTAACTGGTAGCGTTCAAAATTTGCAGACTTTGTATGCTGTTTTGTGCTAGGTTTATATGACCTGATCGCAAAATATATAGTTTGTGAATGTCAGGGTAGGTTCGAAATCCGTTATGAGCTCTTGCAACAGTTTCTTCTAAGTGGTAGCGTTCAAAATTTGCAGACCATGTATGCCGTTTCGTTTCAGGTTAGAACAACTTAATGGAAAATTATATAGTTTGTGAATGCCAGGTTGGTTCAAAATTGGCTATCAGCTTTGGCCACAGTTTCTTCTACTTAATAGCGTTCAAAATTTGCAGACTTTGTATGCTGTTTTATGTTAGGTTTATATGACCTTTTTGCAAAATATAAAGTTTATAAATGTTAGGGTAGGTTCGTAATCCGTTATGAGCTCTCGCCACAGTTTCTTCTAAGGGGTAGCGTTCAAAATTTGCAGACCATGTATGCCGTTTCGTTTCAGGTTAGAACAACTTAATGGAAAATTATATAGTTTGTGAATGCCAGGTTGGTTCAAAATTGGCTATCAGCTTTGGCCACAGTTTCTTCTACTTAATAGCGTTCAAAATTTGCGGACTTTTTATGCTGTTTTGTACTAGGTTTATTTGACCTAATCGCAAAATATATAGTTTATAAATGTCAGGGTAGGTTCGAAATCCGTTATGAGCTCTCGCCACAGTTTCTTCTAAGTGGTAGCGTTCAAAATTTGCTGACCATGTATGATGTTTCCTTTCAGGTTAGAACAACTTAATGTAGAAATATATAGTTTGTGAATGTCAGGGTTGGTTCGTAATCTGCATTTAGCTCTGATCACAGTTTCTTCCAAGCGTTAGAGTTCAAAATTTGCATACTGTGTCTGCTGTTTTCTGTTAGGTATACATGACCTAATCGCAAAATATGTACTTTCTGAATGTCAGGGTTGGTTCGAAATTCGCTATCAGCTCTGGCCACAGTTTCTTCTAACTGATAGCGTTCAAAATTTGCAGACTTTGTATGCTGTTTTCTGCTAGGTTTATATGACCTAATCGCAAAATATATAGTTTGTGAATGTCAGGGTAGGTTCGAAATCCGTTATGAGCTCTTGCAACAGTTTCTTCTAAGTGGTAGCGTTCAAAATTTGCAGACCATGTATGCCGTTTCGTTTCAGGTTAGAACAACTTAATGGAAAATTATATAGTTTGTGAATGCCAGGTTGGTTCAAAATTCGCTATCAGCTCTGGCCGCCACAGTTTCTTCTAACTGGTAGCGTTCAAAATTTGCAGACTTTGTATGCTGTTTTGTGCTAGGTTTATATGACCTAATCGCAAAATATATAGTTTGTGAATGTCAGGGTAGGTTCGAAATCCGTTATGAGCTCTTGCAACAGTTTCTTCTAAGTGGTAGCGTTCAAAATTTGCAGACCATGTATGCCGTTTCGTTTCAGGTTAGAACAACTTAATGGAAAATTATATAGTTTGTGAATGCCAGGTTGGTTCAAAATTGGCTATCAGCTTTGGCCACAGTTTCTTCTACTTAATAGCGTTCAAAATTTGCAGACTTTGTATGCTGTTTTATGTTAGGTTTATATGACCCAATCGCAAAATATAAAGTTTATAAATGTTAGGGTAGGTTCGAAATCCGTTATGAGCTCTCGCCACAGTTTCTTCTAAGTGGTAGCGTTCAAAATTTGCAGACCATGTATGCCGTTTCGTTTCAGGTTAGAACAACTTAATGGAAAATTATATAGTTTGTGAATGCCAGGTTGGTTCAAAATTGGCTATCAGCTTTGGCCACAGTTTCTTCTACTTAATAGCGTTCAAAATTTGCGGACTTTTTATGCTGTTTTGTGCTAGGTTTATTTGAACTAAACGCAAAATATATAGTTTATAAATGTCAGGGTAGGTTCGAAATCCGTTATGAGCTCTCGCCACAGTTTCTTCTAAGTGGTAGCGTTCAAAATTTGCTGACCATGTATGATGTTTCCTTTCAGGTTAGAACAACTTAATGTAGAAATATATAGTTTATGAATGTCAGGGTTGGTTCGCAATCTGCATTTAGCTCTGATCACAGTTTCTTCCAAGCGTTAGAGTTCAAAATTTGCATACTGTGTCTGCTGTTTTCTGTTAGGTATACATGACCTAATCGCAAAATATGTACTTTCTGAATGTCAGGGTTGGTTCGAAATTCGCTATCAGCTCTGGCCACAGTTTCTTCTAACTGATAGCGTTCAAAATTTGCGGACTTTGTATGCTGTTTTGTGCTAGGTTTATATGACCCAATCGCAAAATATATAGTTTGTGAATGTCAGGGTAGGTTCGAAATCCGTTATGAGCTCTTGCAACAGTTTCTTCTAAGTGGTAGCGTTCAAAATTTGCAGACCATGTATGCCGTTTCGTTTCAGGTTAGAACAACTTAATGGAAAATTATATAGTTTGTGAATGCCAGGTTGGTTCAAAATTGGCTATCAGCTTTGGCCACAGTTTCTTCTACTTAATAGCGTTCAAAATTTGCAGACTTTGTATGCTGTTTTATGTTAGGTTTATATGACCCAATCGCAAAATATAAAGTTTATAAATGTTAGGGTAGGTTCGAAATCCGTTATGAGCTCTCGCCACAGTTTCTTCTAAGTGGTAGCGTTCAAAATTTGCAGACCATGTATGCCGTTTCGTTTCAGGTTAGAACAACTTAATGGAAAATTATATAGTTTGTGAATGCCAGGTTGGTTCAAAATTGGCTATCAGCTTTGGCCACAGTTTCTTCTACTTAATAGCGTTCAAAATTTGCGGACTTTTTATGCTGTTTTGTGCTAGGTTTATTTGAACTAAACGCAAAATATATAGTTTATAAATGTCAGGGTAGGTTCGAAATCCGTTATGAGCTCTCGCCACAGTTTCTTCTAAGTGGTAGCGTTCAAAATTTGCTGACCATGTATGATGTTTCCTTTCAGGTTAGAACAACTTAATGTAGAAATATATAGTTTGTGAATGTCAGGGTTGGTTCGCAATCTGCATTTAGCTTTGATCACAGTTTCTTCCAAGCGTTAGAGTTCAAAATTTGCATACTGTGTCTGCTGTTTTCTGTTAGGTATACATGACCTAATCGCAAAATATGTACTTTCTGAATGTCAGGGTTGGTTCGAAATTCGCTATCAGCTCTGGCCACAGTTTCTTCTAACTGGTAGCGTTCAAAATTTGCAGACTTTGTATGCTGTTTTGTGCTAGGTTTATATGACCTAATCGCAAAATATATAGTTTGTGAATGTCAGGGTAGGTTCGAAATCCGTTATGAGCTCTTGCAACAGTTTCTTCTAAGTGGTAGCGTTCAAAATTTGCAGACCATGTATGCCGTTTCGTTTCAGGTTAGAACAACTTAATGGAAAATTATATAGTTTGTGAATGCCAGGTTGGTTCAAAATTCGCTATCAGCTCTGGCCGCCACAGTTTCTTCTAACTGGTAGCGTTCAAAATTTGCAGACTTTGTATGCTGTTTTGTGCTAGGTTTATATGACCTAATCGCAAAATATATAGTTTGTGAATGTCAGGGTAGGTTCGAAATCCGTTATGAGCTCTTGCAACAGTTTGTTCTAAGTAGTAGCGTTCAAAATTTGCAGACCATGTATGCCGTTTCGTTTCAGGTTAGAACAACTTAATGGAAAATTATATAGTTTGTGAATGCCAGGTTGGTTCAAAATTGGCTATCAGCTTTGGCCACAGTTTCTTCTACTTAATAGCGTTCAAAATTTGCAGACTTTGTATGCTGTTTTGTGCTAGGTTTATTTGACCTAATCGCAAAATATATAGTTTATAAATGTCAGGGTAGGTTCGAAATCCGTTATGAGCTCTCGCCACAGTTTCTTCTAAGTGGTAGCGTTCAAAATTTGCTGACCATGTATGATGTTTCCTTTCAGGTTAGAACAACTTAATGTAGAAATATGTAGTTTATGAATGTCAGGGTTGGTTCGCAATCTGCATTTAGCTCTGATCACAGTTTCTTCCAAGCGTTAGAGTTCAAAATTTGCATACTGTGTCTGCTGTTTTCTGTTAGGTATACATGACCTAATCGCAAAATATGTACTTTCTGAATGTCAGGGTTGGTTCGAAATTCGCTATCAGCTCTGGCCACAGTTTCTTCTAACTGATAGCGTTCAAAATTTGCAGACTTTGTATGCTGTTTTGTGCTAGGTTTATATGACCTAATCGCAAAATATATAGTTTGTGAATGTCAGGGTAGGTTCGAAATCCGTTATGAGCTCTTGTAACAGTTTCTTCTAAGTGGTAGCATTCAAAATTTGCAGACCATGTATGCCGTTTCGTTTCAGGTTAGAACAACTTAATGGAAAATTATATAGTTTGTGAATGCCAGGTTGGTTCAAAATTCGCTATCAGCTCTGGCCGCCACAGTTTCTTCTAACTGGTAGCGTTCAAAATTTGCAGACTTTGTATGCTGTTTTGTGCTAGGTTTATATGACCTAATCGCAAAATATATAGTTTGTGAATGTCAGGGTAGGTTTGAAATCCGTTATGAGCTCTTGCAACAGTTTCTTCTAAGTGGTAGCGTTCAAAATTTGCAGACCATGTATGATGTTTCCTTTCAGGTTAGAACAACTTAATGTAGAAATATATAGTTTGTGAATGTCAGGGTTTGTTCGAAATCTGCGTTTAGCTCTTGTCACAGTTTCTTCCAAGTGTTAGAGTTAAAAATTTGCAGACTGTGTATGCTGTTTTCTGTTAGGTTTACATGACCTAATCGCAAAATATGTACTTTCTGAATGTCAGGGTTGGTTCGAAATTCGCTATCAGCTCTGGCCACAGTTTCTTCTAACTGGTAGCGTTCAAAATTCGCAGACTTTGTATGCTGTTTTATGTTAGGTTTATATGACCCAATATGACCCAAAAGACTTTGTATGCTGTTTTATGTTAGGTTTATATGACCCAATCACAAAATATAAAGTTTATAAATGTCAGGGTAGGTTCGAAATCCGTTATGAGCTCTCGCCACAGTTTCTTCTAACTGGTAGCGTTCAAAATTTGCAGACTTTGTATGCTGTTCTATGTTAGGTTTATATGACGTAATCGCAAAATATAAAGTTTATAAATGTTAGGGTAGGTTCGAAATCCGTTATGAGCTCTCGCCACAGTTTCTTCTAAGTGGTAGCGTTCAAAATTTGCAGACCAAGTATGCCGTTTCGTTTCAGGTTAGAACAACTCAATGGAAAACTATATAGTTTGTAAATGCCAGGTTGGTTCAAAATTCGCTTTCAGCTCTGGCCGTCACAGTTTTTTCTAAGTGGTAGCGTTCAAAATTTGCAGACTTTGTATGCTGTTCTATGTTAGGTTTATATGACCTAATCGCAAAATATAAAGTTTATAAATGTTAGGGTAGGTTCGAAATCCGTTATGAGCTCTCGCCACAGTTTCTTCTAAGTGGTAGCGTTCAAAATTTGCAGACCAAGTATGCCGTTTCGTTTCAGGTTAGAACAACTCAATGGAAAACTATATAGTTTGTAAATGCCAGGTTGGTTCAAAATTCGCTTTCAGCTCTGGCCGTCGCAGTTTTTTCTAAGTGGTAGCGTTAGAGGTCACAACGACTTAATGTAGAAATATATAGTTTGTGAATGTCAGGGTTGGTTCGAAATCTGCATTTAGCTCTGGTCACAGTTTCTTCCAAGTGTTAGAGTTCAAAAATTGCAGACTGTGTATGCTGTTTTGTGCTATAGGTTTATATGACCTAATCGCAAAATATAAAGTTTATAAATGGTTCGAAATTCGCTATCAGCTCTTGCCGCCACAGTTTCTTCTAACCGGTAGCGTTCAAAATTCGCAGACTTTTTGTACTGTTTGATGTTAGGTTTATATGACCTAATCGCAAAATATAAAGTTTATAAATGTTAGGGTAGGTTCGAAATCCGTTAGGAGCTTGCTACAGTTTTTTTTAAGTGGTAGCGTTCAAAATTTGCAGACTTTGTATGCTGTTTCGTTTCAGTTTAGAACAACTTTTTGGAAAATTATATAGTTTGTGAAGGCCAGGTTGGTTTGAAATTGGCCATCAGCTCTGGCCGGCACAGTTTCTTCTAACTGGTAGCGTTCAAAGTTTGCAGACCAAGTATGCCGGTTAAAACAACTTAATGTAGAAATATATAGTTTGTGAATGTCAGGGTTGGTTCGAAATCTGCATTTAGCTCTTGTAACACTTTCTTCTAAGTGTTAGAGTTCAAAATTGGCAGACTGTATACTTCGTAGTACAGTTAGTAGTAGGTTCAAGCAACTAAATAGCAAATTAGCGCATTTCGGGGCAGCACGGCAGCCCAAGTATTAGTGTAACTAAATGTAATCTTTAGAGTAGTTAGGGCGGACTTTTAGAAGAGGCTAATTAGGTCATTTTAGTGCTTTACAGTAGTTAGTTGAAGCATTAGGGCCTGAAGCTTAGACATTCCTGACTTACCCCTCTTAATAATATAACAGTGCATTCGAGTCCACATACATGTAATCCGATACATGCAAGAACTCCCTGCAAAAGTCATTTGAGCCTGCCTGGGTCATGCGATCTTAATCCTGCAGTGTCCCTTAGTTGGCTATGACTTCGAGATTGACAGCTAGAAGACACTAGTTTTTGGTGGAAATCAGACCTCAATTGGTCGAGAAATGGGTTTCAATACGGCTGTCTGATGATGCAGTCCACACAAGTTGGTGGCGGCGGGTCTGTCAGCTTTCTTCTGGGGCTGGCGTCTCTACCTTTCATATCTCCGTGTCTGTCTCTCGCTGTCGCCTCCGATCATAGCAGTATAGCATAAGCACTATAGCATTATAGCATAGCATATCATTGGACCTAGCCACTCGCCACACATCTATACTGCTACCGAACAAACCGGTCCTGGCCCAAATGCAAATGCTTAGTTTAGCCCAAAATTTTGCCAGGAAATCTACCCCTGGGGCTGACCTCGAGATCGGGAATAGGAGGCCAGAGTTGTCGATAAGATCGGTGCCCTGAGGCCGCGTCGGTAAAACGACAAAGCCGAAACCCAACAGATAGATAGTTTAGATAGATAGATAGATAAAGCAGAATTATGCTTGATTCGGGTTGTAAACCTGATGGCTTATTGTCACACTTCTTCGTGCATTGACAATGTAAGTCAATTTATAATCGTCTTTTATTTATAATTAGTCGCGAGACAGTAATGTTGTCTATATGGTTTGGAAATTTGACAATGAATAAATTTTCATGAGTGGCGAAGCTACCATTGTCATTGGACAAACAACTAATCATTGACTTTGGTCCAAAAAGCTTTGACATATAGTCCAGCGGGACTATACTGCAATTTCCAGCGAAAGTTTGTGTTGCATATATAATATCGCACTTTTGATTTTTCGATAAATGATGCCATCCACTTTAGTCAGATTAACTATCTACTCCATGCTCTGTTGATATGTTGCTTAAAAATGGTTGAGCTCAAAGTCAAGATAGACCAGTAGATGGACAGTACGAGATGACGCAGCTAAGCATCACAAAGCTTCGTACATAAATTCCAACTGCATTTCGTGACAGACGAAGTATTGTAGAAACATTCTTGGAGCATATATATTAAAGACAAGGGCGATTCAGTAAAATAGTATGCTACATTGAGGCTTTAAACCAAACTATCACTTTTTGTCCTAAATCAACATCATTTTTCACGTCTAGAACCTTTGACATGAATACAGCACTGCTTTTTTGCTTTAAATATCCAGCAAATTATATTCGTAGCAACTAGCTAGATAGTTACATGCATTGTAAATCTGCCAGCTTGTTCCCCGCAAATCTCGTTTTGATTGCGTCTAAGCTTTGTGAATGAAGACTGCGGGCTATTACGTTGCCCAGTAAATACTTCATTTGGCTTTTTTCGGATTTTCCACTTCATAGAATGACAGGCGGAAGTCTAACCACTCACTCACTTACCTACACGCTCTCTCTGACTCACTCACTCACCCACTCACTGATTCACTCACTCAGTTTTTCGTAGCCTGAGAGATTTGTCTGTTTTGAGCTGGGAGTAAGTGTCGGCTGACCTACCTACCTACCGACTCACTCACAGTCAGTCACTCACTTTTTGGCAGCCTAAAGGATTTGTCGGATTTTCCTAGTGGTCCTTGGCTGAGGTACATGTACAGGTAAAAATATGAGAACAGGATAATAGGCTTCTAGTATTATCCCAACTTGACTGAAGCACCTGTTTAGATTTATGGACAAATTAGGTGAGCTCATTTGTAGTTAGGTTAAACAAACTCAGGTTCATTATGATTTTAAAAAATCAACTATTTAGACGTTTTGGATCAATGGAAGCAGGAAAATTGAAGGCATCAAACATTTTGTTACAAGTGTTATTACAAGAATTAAAAAAACATAGCAACTTTAATCCATGTAAGTAGTTTACTTTTATTATTTTACGCTTATTATGGAACTCTGTACAGTTAAACGGTAATGAATACCAGTAAAAACAATTCACTTAAAATTCAAAGTTTACTAAAGCAAATGCTAATTTATTTGAAAAAAAAATACTAGATAGATTGGAATAAACACATGAGGGAGATCACAGAAGGGCCTGAAGGACAGTGGGGGAGATCAAAGAAGGGCCTGAAGAAAAGTTGGGGAGATCACAGACGGGCCTCAAGGACTTGGCATGGACAGCAGGTAATAAAAGCGACACTGAGTCCAAGAAAGCTTTGAAGCTTTTAAGCATGCCACTAAATTGTTGCTCCACAGTTGACAGCCTCTGTCGGGTAATTTCTCTAGTGGTGGCGCAGCTGGTGACCAGGGTGGCCAGCATAGCAAGTAGGCCAGGGTGGGAGCTTCTTGGCCAGCGTGCCTTGTTGCTCATGAAATTGAGGCTGAAATAAATCCTCAGCTTAAGCATCACAACTGGCCTGGCAGCACAGCTGGTGACAGCGACTGCAGCCGGGAGCTGCGGCGAGGCGCTTGCAGCGCAGCAAACAGGCTAGGGTGAGAGCTTCTGCTGCTGCTAGGATGGCTGAGGCTCTGCTGCGCCGGCAGCGCCTTTGGTCTCAGCAGATGAGTGGCCTGTTCTGTAGCCTGAAATTGGTGGCAAGAGATGGCTTTTGGTTAGGGTAGGGGTTTGGACTTGGTTAGGGACAGGTAGAGGAACACATGTCTACGAGTAACTTGACACAAAACTAACAACTCAAAGGCTAAGACTGAAACTCAAACTGGAGTGCAATAGCCTGGGGATGCGATAAACTTGCTACCAAAGGGTCAGTACAGAGTGGGCTATTCTTAAAATACACTATGGAGATAGGAAATTTGCAACAAAATTTAAACTGGTTTCAAGATTGTGAAAAGCCCATTCAACCAAGGACATCACCATAAGCCTGCATGCAGCGGCAGCAGAGCCAAATTCCTGCTGAGTCCTGTCAGTCATGTGCCAAGGAATTTAAGATCTGGTGACCTTGGTAACTAGGCTATTTTAAGATCAGTAAAATATTTTCTTTTATTTATATGTGTATATGTTCCACTGTTAATGACCTTGGACAGCTTGCCCCTGAAGAAACAGAGGTAATATTTTTGCAATGCCCTTTAGTTGTGCGTATTTAAAATATTGCTATTATACCTTTAAAAGGTGGGCAAAGGTATGACAACTAAAGTGTATTTTGTGGAAATTACTCTACAAGTATCTATACTTGTCTCACAACCAGCCATCTAACATTTGTGATCATTATACTAGACTTTTAAAAAAGAAAAGCAAAAAATTAACAGCTAGCAGTTGTTACATATTTTATAAAAATTATAGCTGCACTTTTGTTTACAGTTTTGTGGAAATTAAAAATTTTGTTAAAATGACTTTTATATATGCAGGATATGTATTTAGGGCATTAGAAGCTGGATACCTATATATTTAGGGAATTAGAAGCTATATTTGCAGTTAAAGGGTCAGATAAAATCCATGTTAGAGTTATTGACAAATTGACAAAATAATATTTTTTATCTTGCAAAACAGGCAAAATATAGACTAAAAAATACATATATTTATACAAAAGTAATGAGCATACCACAAAAATTGATGAATTCTTTGGGAAACACATAAAAAGTATAATTCAAATATTTTCTTTGCATATAATTAATTTTCATAGCTAAAACTGGCTATACCATAGTCAGGAAGGTGGCACAGTGTGTGCCAGAACCATAGTCAGGAAGGTGGCCTTTTTGGCAGAAAATTCTGGCGCACATGAAGGGTCTTGGCGCACATTGGCACACAAGCGCGGCACACACAAAGGATCTTGGTGCACATTGGCATATAAGCACGGTGCACACAAAGGGTTTTGGTGCATTTTGGTGCACAAGCAGTGCAAAATTGGTAATATTATAGGCAAAAATGTGACTACTGTGTGAAGATTTAGACAAGATTATAAGCACAAACGTAGCAAAGTGGAAGAAGCTGGGTTTATTTTTTTGCTGGGCATAGGATGCAAAATCGCATCATGTTCTTCATTTTAGGATGCAATTTCAGGGTTTGGGATGCAATTATTCAAAAGTCTTAAATAAGAAGCATTTTATTATGAAGAATTAAAAAAATCAGGATGCAAAATTGCATCCTATATCAAATTTCAGGATACTATTCTCAAAGTCAAGATGCTATAGTATCCCTATAGCACAAAAAAACCCAGGGAAGAAATAGAGAAGAACTTGTCCGCGGGACCTTTTTTTGGTCCTTTGAACTTTTGGCGCACAAATGGCGCTTCGACGGCGCACAGATTGTCCCCCCAAAATTTATTCCAGTGCACAATGTGCCACCTTCCTGACTATGGCACCAGAATAAATTTTGGGGACACAATCTGTGCGCCGTCTATGCACCAAAGTTAGGGTCAAAAGTTTGAAGGACCAAAAAATAAAAAAGGTCCCACAAACAATTTCTTCTCTACTTCTTCCTATTTGCTATGTTTTTGCTTGTACTCTCCTCTAAATCTTCACAAAGTAGACACATTTTTGCTAATTTTGCCTATTATATTAGCAATTTTGCACCACTTGTGCACCAATATGCGCCAAAACCCTTTGTGGGCACTGCGCTTGTGCGCCAAGACCCTTCGTGTGCACGGGAATTTTCCCCCAAAAAGGCCACCTTTCTGACTATGGTGGCTACATAGAATATTTAGTTATTTTAGTAACAATATAACAGAAACAATATACTATACAAAAGCTTTGGTTATAAACCTTTTTAGTAGATACTTGATTCAAATCAAGCTAATTTAAAAAGGCATATCTCTTAGCAGTACGTAGAAACCTTGTTTTGTTGATGATGCTCTGTTTAGAACTATGGAGAGAATACTACCAGTTGTGTTTTAAAAAATATTAATTACTTACTGCATTCTAGTTGCTTAGATCTGGCTTGGGCACAGCTATAGCGTATATATTTAATTACACACTTAATCACTTCTTTACTTATATTTACTAGCCATATATTTCATGGGTTTCGTATATATTTCGAATATATTTTCTATTAACCTGGATTTTCCTATTTTTTTCTGTCAATTTCGAGGAAATAGCTTGTTAAAAAGGTGCTACTTTGCCTACCCAGATATTCTTGCATTAAAATTCACCCACCCCAAAACGCTTCGTACCGTTTCAATGTAAATGAATAGGGATCTACTTTGTATTTCGAAGTTCCATAACTTCTTTAATAATCCACCAAATCAAAAAAAAATTCAGATTAGAGCATAAAATAATGTAATGAACATTTTTTAAGGCAAAATAAAAAAAATTTTTATGACCAATTTTGGCCCACTTTTAACAAACACGAAGTAGCCAATTCTGGCCCACTTGTCCACTTGTTTGTCTCTCTCGGCCCGGTAAGTGTATATTAAAAGCATTAAGGTTGAAGGTTGGAAGTAAATACTGTTGGCTAAATGGTTTATGTCATTTGACTGCAAGTTAAGAAAAAAATCCATGGTTCGAATCCCCACAGGTTGGCTTTTAAAAGTATTTTAGGTATGAATAAATAAAAAAGTACTAAAAACAAGTGCAATAGTACTTACCCGGTAGAGCCTTTTTATATTACTGATTCTGGTTCTAGTTTTGCACAGTAAAACTTTTTTTGCAGTAATTACAGGAGAATGTTCTTTATTTTTTTCTTTATTATTAAAAAAAATTATTAAAAGAGCAGCAAAAAATGCAGTTTATTTATAGAGTTTAGTAGTCAACCATTTAAAGAATGTTTAAAGTTATACTGCTTTTTTCTCCGATAACGCATTGGCTATTTGCATGGTAACCAGTTCGATGATAAACAAGCTATACTTGTAATCACGATTTCCGGGCCGATAACGCATTGGCTATTTGCATGGTAACGGGGCCGACAACCAAATGGCTATACGCACGGTTACCGGACTTATAACACTGTCCTAAAATAAAATAGGCCTAGCCAATAGGCCTAGTAAAAAATCATTGTCACAAAAAATATGGGCCCCATCTAACTATTTATGAAAATAAGGATATCTATAGCCATAGTCAGGAAGGTGGCACAGTGTGCGCCGGAATAAATTTTGGGGGGACAATCTGTGTGCCATTGAAGTGCCGTCAAAGTGCCATTTGTGGGCCAAAAGTTTGAAGGACCAAAAAAGGTCCCATGGACAATTTGTTCTTTACTTCTTCCAATTTGCTACATTTGTGCTTGTAATCTTGTCTAAATCTTTGCATAGTAGTCACATTTTTGTCTATTTTGCCTATAATATTACTGATTTTGCACTAGCTACTTGTGCACCAAAACCCTTCATGTGTGCCAATGTGCACCAAGATCCTAGGTGTGTGCCATGCTTGTGCCCCAATGTGCACCAAGACCCTACATGTGCGTGGGAATTTTCCCCCAAAAAGGCCACCTTCCTGACTATGGATCTAAAGAAATATTTACTATAGTGCATTACATTTGTTTTCTTTATAGCTATAAAGTTTAAAAATAACAGGTAAGCATATATCTAATATTTTATAACAAATGGGCCTATAGCTATGCCTGAAAATCACTAATTTTGAAAAAGCTCCACTGTAGAGCAAAGAATAATATATTAGGCCTATATTACATATTTTTTCAATGTAACATATAATTATGATCCCTTGTTTCTTGCTTACACTTCTCTATTCGTAATAGCCAATTTAAATTCTTTTTATATCAAGTTGAAATTTAGGACTTCTATGTTCTTAAAGTTTTGGGCACTAAAAAGTTCTAGTTTTTTATTAAGATTATAAATTCATATGGATACTGTATGGTAAAATTTTTATTAATAAATTTCAACTTTGCAATCCATTTTTAAAGCTTAAACTGATGCCCAGCATATAAAAAATAAGGATTCTAAGGAGTGGAAGGTCTGTTGTTTAAATTGATTTAGAGACCTAATCTTGATCATTGGGTGCAAGAAAGTCCACCTGTGCTAGGCAATAGTACACATAAGGCTAAAATGGCCAAGCAGTTTCTGCAATTCAGATTTAATTAAAGCTATCTTTGACAAGCACTTCTCAAGCTGCTACTGACTTTTCTCTGCTTTGTCTGCCAGAAAGGATAGATTTGTATACGTAGTGTCAATGTCAATATCCAGAAAACTTAGCCTTGTTGTTGAGGGCATAGAATTCTTCTCATTGATGGCAAAGCCCAGCCTTGTCAGCAGGGCATGCAGCTTGTGGTAGGTCTGGTTGCAGTCAGCTCAGGATTTGGCCATGATAAGAAAGTTATCGATGAAGACCAACATTGCAAGAAAGCCCTTGTGGCACATCATCCATCACAGCTTGGGTCAAGCAGTAAAAGATGCTGACAGATGCTCAACTGCCAAATGGGAGGAACATATTGACCAGGTAGGTGGCTGGGCCATTGCTAAAGTCCCAGCAGATGCCTGTAGCATTGTAGCACTGCAGCTGGCTTGTCTATGACTGGGACATACCTGCTGAGCTAGACTTCCTCTTTCAGCATGGCTTCAACCTTGCAGTGGTTCTGAATAGTAGATTGGTAGTTTTTGCAAGAGTATGGAGTAAAATTGCAATCATTGGCAATGGAGAAGCCATACTCAATGTTGCTAATGATAAAATTGGCATCTGGGTCCCCGAAGAACTCAGAGCACCATGTGTTGATCCAAAGATTGCCAGCCAGTCATGTCAGGTCAAAGACACGAAGGGACAGTTTGCAGGTGGTGGACATGGGAATAAGACTGTTACTGATGCAGCCGGGATGCAGAGGAATGAAATCAGTTTAGTGTGCTTTGTTGGCACCCTTGTCTAGTTTTTTGAATGATTCTGCTGAGAGTGACTACCTTCGCAGACCTGGCAAGCATGGAGGAAGCAGCAGTTGCTTCTTGCGCAGGCGGACATGCTGTTATAGGACAGGCATAGCTCTCTGCCAGCTGATGTGCATGGGCCAACAATGTGGTTCCTATTGCCTTGTTGAGGCCACTTGGCTGCCTGGCTCTGCTAGTTTGTCTTGATGCTCAGTAGGTGCTGGATGGACATCTGGGCGCAGTCTTTGCCCCAACGTAAGTTGCCAGCCACCCTGTGCTGTCAGTAATCGTGATCAAATCTGACAAACCGGTGCATGGGGAACCTGTTGAATAGCTCAACAACTTGGATATTGTACTGGACATAGTCTTTGATGCTGTGCATGCTGTGACATGCACAGCATCATTTGACATGCTGTGCACTTGTCCTTTGTTCATCAACTTTGGTGTCTCATCACCCATCATCTGTAGGAGGATCCTCATGCTTCCAGATAGCCCCTGTCTGACCATCAGTCCATCCAGCTTGGTTGATGGCTTTTTGAGCACCAGGCCACCAGAGTTTCCACAGGTGAGTAGCTAGCTTATCTGCCTGTCCTGACAGGTCTTCAAGAAAGTCCTTGACAAGTAGACACGATTGTTGGGCAGGCCTATGTCTGGCAGTGTCAGTCCCTGTGCTAAGTGGGTTGAGGATTTTAGCCAGAAGATTGCACTGCTCACCTGATCCTTCACAATGCTGTGGCATACCACCTCAACCTAGCAGCTCCTGCTTGCGGCATTGAAGCTCCAGCAGCCAGATCTTGCCATCCAGGTCTGCCTCCCAGGGCTCCCGGTCTTGGCACTCTGCCTGTGTACCCAGCATTGCCAAGGATGTTGATCTAGACTAGCTTTGCAGAGCTGCTTCATGTTGTGCATCCATCTGTCCAGTGTAGTGCTTCAGTCTGTCTAACAAGTCAGCTTTTCAGCTGCCAGTTGATAGGCCTTGCTTACGAGGTATGTTTCGTATTTAGTTCATTCTTAAGTTGCTTAGTAGTGAGTTGGTCAATGCCAAACATGCTTGCTATGTGACTTGCTAGGTTAAAACGATTTTTAAAGGCCAAGATGCTCGCACACAGCTAGAGACAAAGGCAAAAAAGGCTACAAGCAAGCGCACACCCTCCAACATGTGCCCCAGCCCCAGCTGTGAAGAGAAAGAGCAGTGCACACTAGCATGTGGCTGTGGGCAGCCCTGTTAGCTAAAATAGATTACACACTAAATAAATCAACACACAATCACAAACTTATGTCTTGAAATTCCTTTAATGTGTAACTTAACCTGTTAGTCTGTCACTATTCCTGAATTTAAGATTTTTTCAACTGCATTAATATAATTACATTTTTAGCATCAAACCAAGCAGACTTATTGACTAAATAGCAAACATGATTATAAATCTTAAATCTTATTCTCCTTTTTCTTAAATTGTAGCTTGTCATTTTTTATGCATATCAAGCTTTTAGAATTGCCTAAAGTAATTGCACTTGATAATACTTATACCATGAGTGTACATAGGTAATTTTCCATTTCAAAATGGTAAAAAACAATTGTAACTTATATTGTATTGGATATCTATAAAAAGGCCTAGTAATTCCAATGTCACTATTCTAAAAGTATATGCTTCTTATAGCTGCCAAAATTGACACTTCTATTTAGTATAAATGATCTTTTCCCAGTTATTTATAGGTAGAATATTTCATTGATTGCCTTTCATACTAAATGCAATCTAATTAGTTCATTAGTTAAGGCCTTATAAGCCTAGCTAACTTTTAAATATATTTTGGACTGATTAAGTTTCACCTGTACATTGTGAAAAATATAGCATCACTATTGTGTTTTTCAGGTAATATTATAAAAATGAAATTGGGTCGCCTATTGCTAACTAGTGCTGCTGGAAGCACCCTAGCCTATGGATCGTGGCTTGCTTTTCGACCATTAACTATTGAAGAGAAAAATAACTGGAATGCTATTTATATAGAAGATCCGTCAATTATGGTATGTTTTTAAACTAAAATGTCCATGAAAAAATGTTTAGTACATTGAAAAAAAGAAAATGGCTTATTATACTAGGAAAGTATAATAAGTATTGAAGAGTATATTGAGTATCTCAGGAAGATGTTTTGATTAGTATCTCAAAAAAGCTAAATCTGCAAGAGGGCTATAGGCACTTTTGATGCTTAAAGTGACATCATCCCACAACCAGGAACTGCGCATGACTCCCCATCGTGCTGACTCTTAAAGCACATTCCCTTCAGTCACACTAAATACAGTATGCAAACATAGACACACACACAGGCTGTCACCCAGTCATGCACTCACATCGGGTGTACAAGCGGCGGTTCCAGGCATGTACACTCTCTATGCTTTGGCCCATAGCCCAACCAATTCGTGCACAATGCCCCAAATTAGTGTGACCCTGCACACGAAAACGCGCTAGGGAAAATAGTCAACCTACAACGCGGGGTCGAACCTGGACCAGTGGCACACAAGGCAGACGCGCTAGACCGCCGAGCCACTCGCACCCCCCCCCGATTAGTATCTCAAAAGTACATTTGATACATTAGGAAAAGATTAAATCTATGGTAGTGTTTCAGTATTTCATGATAAGATTAATGATGAGAATAAGAGATTATCTTCAAGAGAGACAAGAGAATAAAAAGTGGTATTTTTAGTTCCAAGTGATATAAAGATCTCTAAAATGCATATTTTTAGTTGTTTAGCCGCTTTACTTTCAAAATTCTCAGCTCAGAGTTTATCGCCGAGCGCCTCTAAACCTTATCTCCCGCCTGTGGGGCCGGCTCCACCATCTTGACCTGCCGGAATCAATGCGCCGACCCGTCTGCTCCTGCTGGTCGGCATGGTTCAACTGCAATCTAAGCGAAGCGGCCAATGCCGATCTTTCTGCTTACAAAAATTTGTCGGAATTTTTTCGACGCGAGCTTCGACCGGACGCCAGGCCGATTGACTCCCGAGCTGATCTGGTGGCGCCGGCTGATGGTCGAGTGCTGCATCTGGGCCTGGTGGCGCCTGACGCCCGGCTGCAGCAGGTCAAAGGTGTCGACTATACGCTGCAGGTGAGGCGCCGGCATGCAGCGCGCCATCGCTGCTCTCTGTGGTCTTTTGTGTGCGTGTGTCTGTCTTTCTATCTGTCTGTCTGTCTGTTTGTATTTCTGTTTGTCTGTCTGTCTGTCTTTCTGTCCGCCTGTCTGTCTGTTTCTATCTGTCTGTCTGTCTGTCCGCCTATCTGTCTGTGTCTGTCTGTCTGTTTGTTTGTCTGTCTCTCTGTCTGTCTGTCTGTCCGCCTGTCTGTCTTTCTGTCTGTCTGTCTGCCTGTCTGTCTGTCTTTCTATCTGTCTGTCTGTCTGTTTGTATTTCTGTTTGTCTGTCTGTCTGTCTTTCTGTCCGCCTGTCTGTCTGTTTCTATCTGTCTGTCTGTCTGTCCGCCTATCTGTCTGTGTCTGTCTGTCTGTTTGTTGTCTGTCTCTCTGTCTGTCTGTCTGTCCTGTCTTCTGTATTTCTGTTTGTCTGTCTGTCTGTCTTTCTGTCCGCCTGTCTGTCTGTTTCTATCTGTCTGTCTGTCTGTCTGTCTGTCCGCCTGTCTGTCTGTGTCTGTCTGTCTGTTTGTTTGTCTGTCTCTCTGTCTGTCTGTCTGTCCGCCTGTCTGTCTTTCTGTCTGTCTGCCTGTCTGTCTGTCTGTCTGTCTGTCTTTCTGTCCGCCTGTCTGTCTGTGTCTGTCTGTCTGTCTGTCTGTCTGTTTGTTTGTCTGTCTGTCTCTCTGTCTGTCTGTCTGTCTGTCTGTCTGTCTGTCTGTCTGTTTGTTTTTCTGTTTGCCAATCTCTGTCTCCCTTTGAGCATCTGTATTCTATATTATTCAAAGTTATATTTATTATCTGCTTATTTCTCTTTCTTTCCAATAGTTTATCTAAAATTTTGCGTGTATTTTTCCGTGTCATTGTTTTTCTCCCCTAAGGGATTTTTCGGCCCGCTGCCAAGCCAGCCGGACACCTCGCCTCCAGTTCGCTTGCCAGACGGGGATTATTACTCTCAACTGAAGACTAAAAGTTCAACAGACACCAACCTGTATCACTGCGTTATCTACCTGGCGCCAGGGGACTATCACCGGTTTCACTCACCGGCCAATTGGCAGGTTGTGAAGCGCCGGCATTTCCCGGGCTGCCTAATGTCCGTGTCGCCCTACGTGGCCGGTTTTGTCCGCGGTTTGTTTTGTTTAAACGAGCGAGCAGTTTACACTGGCTATTGGAGGCACGGCTTCTTTTCATATGCTGCGATTGGAGCTACCTTGGTCGGGTCAATTCGGGTGCATCCGGATCCAGTGAGTGGGTTTTTTTAACCTTCTAGATCCTCAGGATGTTGAGTCGTTAACCCTCCTAGAGATCCTCAGGATGTTGAGTCGTTAACCAGATCCTCAGGTTGTTGAGTCGTTAACCCTCCTAGATATCCTCAGGTTGTTGAGTCGTTAACCCTCTCAGGTCTTTAGGCTTTTGGCCATAAGGTTTTCAAAGAATCAATTCATATATCGATGACCTGAACCCGCAGGACCTAGTCACCAACCAGAGCAAGCCGATGACGCAACCCTACCGAGATTTAGATTTCTCTACTAAGTCAGCATTGTCCCCATCGCATGCAGACGGCCTGACTCTAACTAAAGGCCAACTATTTGGTGAATTTGATTTAGGCAGCACCATCGTGCTGGTGTTTGAAGCGCCCGCTGATTTTCAGTTTACTGTGGAGCCTGGCCAACGGGTCCAGGTGGGTCAACGGTTGGCTCAACTGCAAGACTCGTAGATTTTTTTAAACGTTTATTAGTCTTTATCGTAAGTTTCTATTTTTAGAAACATCTAAAGTACATCTATACTATACATTTGTCTGAATGTACACGAAAGATTTCATGCTGCTTTTATATAGTGCGATCCAGTGGCCAAAAAAAACTATACAAATCGTTTATTTGTTGCTTTTTTATTTCATGCTTTAACGTTTGAGAAAAATTTACTGGTAAGATAAAGAAAAAAACGGTAAATTATAGAAATATTTAATGTGTCAACAGTGTTATGTAGTTCTATAGGCAGGCACAGCTGGCATAGTTCTGCCGCCACGGGCAGTGCTGTAGCCAGCACTAGCGGCTCTAGCGAAACGGGAGGCCTGCAGAATTGCCCGAAGCTCCTGGCCCGCCGCCGCCGCCGGCTGCTGCTGCTGTTGTTGCCACTGCTGGTGGGAGTTTTGCCTTTGCTCGGATACTGAAAAAATTTATTGTTTAATTAGGATAGATTTTGTTAAATTTTTTTCTAAATTTATCCGTCATTTAGAGCACATACTACTGACTAACCGAAGGTGCATTATTGAAGACTTAATAATTTTATGTTTCTTTGCGCAATATAACAAATTAAGGTGCGTATTTTAACATATAGCTATGCGCTAAAAATACACGGTTAAGTATCTTATTGCGGTAAGTAAGCAACGGGTAAGTTAACTAACTGAAGTTCGTTAAACACGATTAGTTTTACAATGCTTAGTACAAGGTGAGAAGAACACTTTAACAGCTTTTAAATTTGCATATTTAAAACAAAGTAAAAAAATTCGGCCACGCGGCATTAGATATTGAATTTAGGCGCAAAATTAACAAAAGGACCCAATGCTATGCAGCCTATAATAATATAATAATAATAACAGACGCTGACAGGTAAACCTGTAGCGCGGGTGCTGATGCAGGTGAAGACTGCACACCCGTTGCACCTGAAACACTCTCGGGCATGGTAGGCACCCCACTGCCAGCTCCATCTTTTTTTATTTTGAACCTGCCTGGCGAACAGTGAATCTTCACTCACAAAGCCGCACAGTGACAGGATAAAATGGGCCTGCTTCAGGATCAGTTATTACCCAGCATATGCTGGTACCCAATCACAGCTGGGTGGACTGAAGCAATGCGGGATTAAGTGCCTTGCTCAAGGGCACAAATTGTCTCCTAGGGGCCGGGACTCGAACCCACGACCTTCTGGTCATTAGGCAGGCGCCCTAGCCACTAGGCTACAACTCCTACCTATGCAGCCTACGCTTGTATTATAATGCCTGGATAGTGTTACAGCGGAGCCATTAATAACCAACTTGTTAATTATTGACATTATGCTGCAGTCTATAGCCACGATTGCATACAATATTTTACTGCTTGTTCAGTAAAAGTGCAACCACCTGTTTATATTAGAAGATTTTGAACATGACGTAACGACATTGACATATGATCTTGTGCAGCCTCCACGGTGTGTAAAATTTTTGTGATTCGGAAGGGTTTGACTTGTTTAATAGGTATAGCGGTTTGATTTTGCTGCATGGTGTAGTATAATAATTGTTGCTGCAGCTGCTGCTTTTTCTGCTTTGAGCGTCAGATTTTACCGCCAGTACGGGGTCCCGAAGTCCTCGGCCGCTCCAATGGTCTGGCAATCGCGTTCGTGATAACGAATACATTATGCAGCATGTACATGATGTGTGCAACCCTATACTGCCATAATAAATTTGACACTGCTGCATGAAAGCCCGATAAAAGAGAATACATCGAAAAGCAATTAAAAGCAAAAGTCACCCGCTCAATAAGGGACAACCGTTGCAAACACTAATGATTAAATTTGTTTTTTTAAAATAAGATTTCCGTCTGAAATTTTGAGTAAAAACTTACTGTATGATTCCGTATGCTGCCATGCATTTAGCTACCATGATTATTAAACAATCAATATAGAAATTTTAGAAGGGTTGGTTGGATCACGTCAAGGAATAATAGGAATAGTATTTCATTTTAGTAGTTTGTTATTACTTAGTTACATCAAGATACAAAAACTGGTTTTAATTAAATCAAGTTTGATTGATTCAGAAGTAGTGCAAAATTTTAATTTAAATTATAATATATGAGGGAAAGCAAAATTCTTTTAATTCAAAACTCTAAGATCTGACAGACATGCTGATTTTTTTATTGCAAAATCCATCTGCGTGAGGCCTTATGTCCTAAAAACCTATATCTCATACATGCATATAAATAGACATGCGACAAATAAATATCCTACATGTATATGTATCTCTTACCTGGGATTCATTGGCGGCACTTTGTTAGCTCCGGCGGAGACAGAATGCGTGGCCTTGAACTGAGCTTCCAGTTTTGCGTACATACCGCCTGCATACTGGAATTTGTTGTTTTAATGAACTGTTTTTATTGAAATTTAAGGACAACATAACATTCATTTAATGTAAGTGAATACTTTGGATTGAGTTTTACATTACTTCACAAAAAAGGGTCGCATGCTAGGGAATGAATGATATTGTACAGGAGGCGTGAGGTGGGTGCGCAAGGTAAGAAATGAATCGCATTTTACTGGACGAGGCGTGAGGTGGACGCGCAAGGTAAGGAATGAATCGCATTTTACTGGACGAGGCGTGATTAAATAGATTTTACACGGCAAGGCATTAGATCTACTTGTACATGTTTGAATTAAGTTAAGCATGTGCGAAGGAGATTTGAGATTCAGATTAGAATATTGTGTAAAGCAGAGAGATGCATTACACAAATGTATTTTTTGCACTTAATTGATTTACCTCTTTCTGTTTAGTCTTCTCAGGCTGGCCTCGCAGGTTGTCAGCCACAGTTGTCGTTCTCAACTTAACTAAATAGTCCATGATTTGCGACATTCGTCTGCGGTCTGTAATTTGAAAACACTAATACATGTACGAGTGTATCCATGCAGTAGATGTGCATGAATCAAATTAACTTGACTTCATTCTCTAACAAAAATAAATGCATAATCGAGAACTTAAGGGCGCTGCGGATTAATCTACGTCTAATTTAATACGTCGAAACTTTGCGCACTCGTCTGACCATTTTGAAAAGCTACATTCTCTACCCCGTCAGTTTGTACACTCGTCCGGCCATTTAAAAAAAGTTTCATTCTCTGCCCCCTATCAGTTTGTACACTCGTCCAGCCATTTTCAGCAGCTTTATTCTCTACCCCCGTCAGTTTGTACACTTGTCCAGCCATTTTCAAAAGCTTCATTCTCTGCCCCCTATCAGTTTGTACACTCGTCCAGCCACTTTTAAAAGCTTCATTATCTACCCCTGTCAGTTTGCACACTCGTCCAGCCTGATTTTTAAAAGCTTCATTCTCTTCCCTATCTATGTAAAAATGTGTCTAATAGCTCTAAAAAATAGCTCAAAAACCAAAGTCAACTCAACTCACCGTCCTGCCTCTGATAGTCTTGATTCGCTCGAGAGCTGCGATTAGCGTCCCATCGGCCGGACTTTTTGCAGCCAAATGAGGGCGCGTGCAGCAGTATAGCGCCAGCCTGAAGCGTCACCCGACTGCGGGCCGGCTTCTCTGAACGATGAAGATTGAGGAATGAAACTGATTTTTTAAAATTAACATACTACGCTAAATGCCACACTTACTATCACTTTTACCGCCTGCAACGCCACTAGCAGCCTTGCCACGCGGCTGCTGCTGTCTACCCGTGTCGTCGGTGTCACCTCCGGCGTCGTCTTCACCAGAGTCGTCGCTGGCATCCGTGTCCCCTCCGCCACCGCCTCCAGCAAATCGGCGATCATCTTCAACGCAGAGCGGCTCAAGAACGGCGGCCGCTGCGGATGAGCGCTGGAATGAGAATTTTTTTTACTCGTGCAGAGATTGTTTGGGATCGAGATAATCGCTAGTGTTATCGATTAATTCGTTTGGGCATCTGATCTAGGCAAATCGAGTATCCAGTCATCTAGTCTTCTTGGGTATCTAGGTATAATAGATGATTGGGTCTATCAGAAATCTCATTATACTTTGGCATTACTCAAAAAGTCTATGAGTAGTTCCCAATACAGCTCGATATACTCTTAATAGTTCCAGCACCCAAACTTACACTTGTCTGCAACTGTTTTTGCTGCTTCGGCTTCTGACTCGGATAGAGCAGCAAGTATTCGTTGCCAAAGATGTCCACATCCGCTAGGCTGGCACGTGAATGAGAAATGGTTTATGTTGAATTTTGCGAGCTCGTATATTCATGTATGATATCTACGTTGCAGTCATTAAAGAAAACCAGTCAGTGACCAACTAAGACAGACACTTAAACTTTGTCATGCAAAACTTCATCAATTCATTGAATGACTGACTGACTCACTCACTCAGTCACTCACTCACTCGCTCAGTCACTCACACAGTCACTCACTCAGTCACTCACTCACTCACTCGCTCACTCACTCACTCACTCACTCACTCACTCACTCACTCACTCACTCACTCACTCACTCACTCACTCACTCACTCACTCACTCACTCGCTCAGTCACAAACCTTCTCTCCTCTGGCTTCTCCGGTGGTGGCACGCAAACAACGTCCCGCTTGGCCAGCAGAATCTGCTGCACACTCAATGGCGGCCCGCGTACGCCAACGTTGTCGGCCTCGACGACGCCGTCGTCTGCAGCCGACCCGGTTGGCGACGAAGCTTCATCGCCATCAGCGGCGGCTGCAGGGGAGTCGATCACGTGATCGCGAAATTTGCATCCCTGTAGTTAACATGGATTAATATAAATAAATAGCACCCATTTGGTGAAGGACTCCTAAAATGCATGTGCCTAAATCTGCAGCTATATGAAATTCAGTTAATATGTCCAATCCCATCAGTTTGCAAAAGTAAAATCATTCGCTTTAGCGCGGTATCTACAGTGATGCAGAAAGATGAATCATACCTAAACTTGATTAATTAGGTGTATAAATTGTTTGGCTAATTAATTATTGTTCTAGTATAGAACTACTACTATATATAGGAATAGGAAACAGTTAACTTTTTGCGGTCCTTTTTATCGCTATTATAATTGGTCTAGTAGTTATTCATTTATATAAACTGTTCATCCATATTAAGAGCATAATACTCGTACTTTAACTACTACATGATTAAGAACTTAAGATTTTAAAGTTCAAACTAAAGAGGTGCTTGTTTCAATTGCGTAAATATTGATTACCTATGGAAAATTAGATTATTATATATTATGAGAAAGCCAGCCAGCCACTCACAGTTAGGAGTCGGAACGGATCAAAGCGTAGAGTTTTCACACCGCAGCAAGGATAAACGCCCAACGAGTTGGTGGCACTGGAATTTCATATTTTGTAAACTATTTTTCATTATCAAATTCAACACTGATAAGGATCAATTATCTTTCTGCGGGGTGTTAGTTTTTAAGCCACTAATTGGACAATCAACTACTGAATAATGTTTAATTTAGTATACGTGAAATTAATATAGTATACTTGACAAAATTCCATACATATATCACTGGTTTGCGCAAACGGTAAATTTATCCAATTGACTAAAATTTCAACGTGTGATATATTAAACCTTCTGCTCACCAAACGGATCTTAGGCACACAATTTAACAAATATTGAACTCTTAAATTCAATGCACTAAGTTTGTTAGTGTTTTAAAGCAGATTTTTAGAAGAAAAAAACTTTTGGATTTTTTGAAGACTTTCGAGTTTTGAATTTCTTAGATCTACTGTGTCAAAAAAAAGAGTTTTTGTTAATATGATACTACTTAGCTACAACTATAGCAGTAGAGATGTAAGAATTTTTTTAAAATAGCCAAGCCTCTGGCAAAATTACTCACAGTTTTGCGGTGACTGGTCTCTGAGATTGTTTTCCTACCATGCTGTGTTGTTAAATTTATTGCATTGTCAAATTCATCTCAATAGGGCTTTAATTTTTCTCGATGAATTAAGCATGCAATAAATCAAGACAATTATAATTTTAAAATTTCGTTGACATTCATCTAGCACTACTGATTCGAAAACAATTTTTAAGTAGTATATATAAATTAGGCTGATGTGATCTATCGTTATGAAAGGCATCGCTTACACTTCTTCCTCAGCGGACGAACCAGTCAGCTCAAATCTTGGCGCACTCGCGTGATAGGCGCAGTGGCCCAATTGGGCGCAGGCAAAAGCGGCGCCGCACCTGGCGCAGTCAAGCACGTTCACGTGACCCCACAGACGCCAATAGACAGCTCGCCAGCTGCCCAGCTGTTGTCGCTGTTCAATTAGATGATCGTTGATGTCGAAACTCGGATCCGGTTCGTGTCGATAGACTGGAGCGCCGCGCGGACCGACACAGAGTCGGGTTGGGTGACAGCGCAGTCGGCGTTGTGTGTCGCGAGTAAGCAGCTGGCGGCAGTGGCGACACCGGTAGATGCTTCGGGCCACGGGCGCCGGCCCAAGGAATAGAGATTCGATCTTCTTCTGGAAGAGAACGCTGGAACGGCGAGTATGGTGTTAAGATCTTAGGATTCTATTTAACGAGTCCTAAAGTGCACTGAGAAGGATTGAAAAATCTTACTTTTTGAACTTATCCTTCTTGTCGCGAATGTCATCAACTTCGCTATCCGTGAACCGATTGGCTATCCTGTAAGAGTTCCACGATAGCAAATATAATCGAAAGTAATACTCACTAAAAGTAATGGAAAAGTAACCTGGTCTAAGCCGCCTTGTGCACAATTTATACAATAAAATATATGTACTTTCTGTTACCCACCTCACGCCCAACGTACTTTCTTCCCTAACTTAAATTAAGAAGTGCGCACTGGCTGCAGAAAAAGTGTAAATAGATTCAATGCGTGAAATCAAAGACAAGCAATCCGACTTATAACTATATCGCATTCACTACTTCAAGTAGATCCAGCTGAAGTTATTCGGCCTATTCAAAACAAATTCAAAACCCGAAAAAGCTGCAGGAGGGCTGTAGGCGCTTGACGCTTGAAGCGACATCGTCCCACAACCAGCGACTGGGCATGACTGTCCATTGTGCTGACTCCTGAAGCGCGTTCAGTCACACTAAATACGCATGCAGGCAAAGACACAAACACACGGTGCGCAACGGAATTCCAGTACCCAGTCACGCACTCACATAGGGTGTACAAACCGGTAATTCCAGGAATGTACACTCTCTATGCCTTGAGGGGTTGCCCTCATGGGCGCAAATTGCACAACTGGCCCATAGCATAGCCCAACCTATTCGTGCACAAGGCCACAAATTAATATGACCCTGCACACGAAACCGCGCTAGGGAAAATAAACAACCTACAACGTGGGGTCGAACCTGGACCAGTGGCACACAAGGCAGGCGCACTAGACCGCCGAGCCACGCGCCCCCCCCCATTAAAAACCCGAAACTCACTTGTCAACAAGAGCCTCGCTTAGGCAAGCCATATTGCACGGCGTGGCCAAAATTGCGCTCATATTTTTGTGACAATAGTCGATGCACAGGTCAACCTGTTAAAACGGACACGTACATTCTGTTTAAACGGACACGTACATGAACTCAAGATACTAGAAATCATCATTAAAAATTATTTGACAACAGTCTCACCAAATTGTCCATCTTGAGAAAGTCTGATGAAATCAATATTGAAATCACATTCGTAGGTTCCAAAGATCCAGCAGGATTCGAGTCCGCGACCTTCCTCTTAACGTATCGCATTAGCCAGTCGAATATGTTAACGTCGCAGTGCACAGAGATGTCCACGTCTTCCCATTTCTGCTGGTCAGAAGATAGATAGTCTGCGAAATAGCGCATCTCCTGCACTAGCAGGTCTTTCGGACATTCAAAGTCTTGCTTCACTGCAAAAGGGGTTAGTTTAGTTTAATTGCTTTAGATTGTTCCTAAGTAAGTTCTGATTACCTAAACTACCGAACTTAATCTCATGCCGCTCGAGGAGATTTTCTTCCTGCTAGGAGTAATTTTTACGTGCTCGAGGAGATTTACGACCTGCTCGGGGAGATTTTTTACCTGCTCCGGGAGATTTACGACCTGCTCGGGGAAATTTTTCTGATGTGTACATAAGTGATTTAAAATGTCTGTTTAAGGACGTAAGTGGTCCTTGCTGTGTCTGCGCCTCACTGGGGGCCCGAAGAGCTATTAATTCTTTCTATAATAAAATTTTAGTAATCAGAGCAACACTTACGTCCTTTCCCTTCGTCGCAAACGTGTATGGTAATCTTTGGGCTGCAAGTATTTCAATGGTTTCTTGATTAGAAAAACAGTGAACATCTTAAAATTGTCACATCGGTAAAAATTAATTTAAAAAACTTTACTTACCTCGAAGTATTATCCCAAGGTGCAGAATCCTGCAATTTTTTTCGTAGTTTTTTTAGCAAATGAATTTTTAACATTACCAGAACTCTGATCATCTAAATAAGAAGCTTTCCATTAGGTTTAGAGATTTAAAACAGACCAGACCAAAAAAAAGCAATAAATATGATGTAATTGTTGCAGACTTGCCTGAGATTTTCGATCAGTTCGATCAGATGACGGAGCTTCCGAACCGGCTGAATCTTCTGAAAAGGTAAATAACAAATTTTTTCGCTGAAAAAAGTTACTTCGTTTAATGCTCTTGAAAAAGGTTTTTTATAGAATCTAGCTAGCACAAGAAATCCATAATACTACTTAACTACCAGTTAGGTAGTAGCGAGAACTGCAGTTAATTGATTTTTTTAATATAAACATTTCAGTACATATTTATTTTTTATTAACTAATTTATTTACAATTCATAGTTTGTCATAAGAATTATTTGATCCACAAAACAGTTTAATTAATTATTAAGCAAAACTCACTCTTGGCAGACGACCGGGACAAAGTGTTAATATCCAGCTTCATTGGTTTTGGTGCCGCCAGCTTAGCTGCCAGTGTGCTACCAGCTGCCAGCCAACCTGGCTTGCCTTTCTTTAATGCTGTTAGTCGACGAATGATCTAGGAAAAAAAATCGAGGGAACAAGAATTTTTGCGTCTAAGTCCCAAGAGGCATGACAATAACTAGTGTGGAATTGCGTAATAACAAACCTCATCTTTAGACATCCACGGCAAGAGGGCATGTAGTTTAGCAATGTCAGCTTCATCGCTGCTATTGGGCAAGTCATGCTTTTCTTTGTGCCAAATGTAACTTCCCAGAAGCAAATCTGATATTAGCCAGTCTGGCTTGGTTACTGAAGCCATTTCTGAAACAAAAAAGTGAGCAAAAACATGGAACTTAAAACTGAATGCCAAATTAACATGCTCTCTAAATAATACAAAAAAATATTTTTACTTATTAAATAAATAAGAATATTTTTACTTTTATTTATAAGAAATAATTTAAATACTCTCTGCATATAATTTAATGACATACAAAGGCAAAAAAATAATATTGCTACATTACAAAAATTACTCAAAAGTTAGGTTAAGTAATTTTAACTTAGTCCTTTGAATTTCCAGTAAGTTTTTGCACAATCTATCCTTTGCAAAAATGTAATTTTTGATTTTACAGGTTGCTCACAGAAAAACACGTAAAGTGAATACATAATGCAGCATAAAGGCATGATTGCATTTAAGGAATAGCATTAAAATATATTTTTTCTGTAATAGTATTATTAAACCTAGTTAAATTATTATTTTAAACCTAAATACCTTACCCATATTGAATGAGAAACAAAATAAGCATAGTTAATTCGAGTTACCAAAAATAAAGGATTAAATATATTGGTCACAAAACTGAGGATCAATTTGAGATGGTACACCTTAAATTTGTCTTGATAAAACAACAAGAAAAAAGAAATAATTTACTTTAAAACAGCCTGTTCAGAAGCGTCAAATCATTTCGCAATACATTGGATGGACTAAAAAAGCAAACATGCAGTTCATGAAAGGCAATCGTTAAAAATTTTATAGTAATTTTGCGTCAAATATGAAGAAGATGCTTTCCTGCTAGGCACTTAATTGTTAGTTACTAACCAAATAAATTTAAAAATGCAAAATTAATGAGTAAAAATTTCAAAAATGATCTGGCTTCTGAATTTTTACTTATAATTATACAACAGCTTTAGTTTTAACTAGCACTTTTAAAGCCGTTAATTTATAAAAACGCGACCAAGTTTCCTTAGTGCCCTAAAAAGGTGCCAGACAGACCATGGGATATTGGCGAGTGAAGGCAAACGTGCGGTACGGCAGAGGAATAGTCCTTAGTCTGATGCAATTGAAAGGACTTGGATATCAATAACAAGTAATTGAACCGATTCAAAGGATTAATCACATTCACATTTAGCTACTGTAGTTTTGAAATTTGAAAATAACTTGATGGCGATGCATTTTATAATGTGTAGCACTGCTGCAGTCTTTATCAGATCTGATTTATTACAGATACTTTAAATTCATGTTTAAGTCTTCTCGATCTGGGAAATTTTAGTGGCCAATTTAACTTTGCTACATGTAGTTCATTGCCTTAAAGCTTTGAGAGGGTCATCACATGCAAGTATCTGAATGTTCGCTCTATTTATCCGTAATATTACGACAGTGCTACGCATACTATAATTTTTACTGAGCTGAATATACATGAACGCGATGCACACGCATAGGTTTGTTACATAAGAAGCCCCGGCCACGTCATATGTTCCACAATTTTTTCGACAGCATATATTGAAGCACTGTTTTTTTGTTAAGAACTTACACAGATGGATTAATTCGATCTTTGCAGGTCTGAAAATTCAGATCTCAGCATACTGGCGGTATCCACATGCATACATTTACAGCATAAGTATTCAAGCCTCTCACATTCCTGTACGACACGAAGCCGACTCAAGAAAATTTGACTTTAAAGTGATTGGCGTCTAAAGGTCAGAAAAGTTAACCAAACCGCCACCGAAATTCATACAGATCACATCAACAAGAAAGTCTTTATCGAGATCAAGCTCCTGTATAATTTGAGTCGTAACCGCTAAAAAAGAGCCTGCATGTACAGTGTACATGTATATCTGCAGGGAAAGGGCCACACACAGTTACAGAGGACTTGCAGAGACGGTTGCTACAACGCCATAGGATCGAATACTATTTATCTTACACAAGACCAACACAAAGAAACAAGAGGAAGAACTAAAAGAATCAAATGCTTTAGCTTTCTTTTAAAATACATTAACTGTGTACGCACTATCATAAGTTATTATACTTTTATCAGGCAAGTACTAAGAACGAATTTATTTCAATTACTAATATTTCAAGCACTTTAAACACATGTAAATTTTACATGTACATGTATTGAATGAAAAATAAAACAAAAATAATTAATGAAAATAAATGTTATCACACTTGGCTGATCAACATGTAAATAAATGTAAAACTACATAACTACAGTACCAAATACATAGTACGGCAAAGATAAGTAAAACAATATTGAAAAATAATGAAAGAATCAATTTATATAGTTCTACTAAAGTACACCATGTATGTGTGAAAATAATGCAAAGTGCAATCGGTTCGATAAAAAATCAACAAGTACGCAAAATTACTGTACGTTAGATAGATTTCCGATTCGAAAAAATTGAAGTTTCTGGGCCATCCAGAAAATATTTTTATGTTCGTTCCCTTGCTTGCGCAGTTTTGTCTTTATCTTTCACTCTCAGAAAAATGCATCTTGCCGATTCTCCATAGGCGTTAAATCGAATTCCAATCTATCAAATGCGCCGAGGGTGAACTGCGGCGAGGTGCCGAAATCTTCAAATTCGTTGCGCTTCTGTTCTCGCATGCCGTCTAATTGGCAAAGGTAGTCATCCTCGGGGTTGTCTGGAAACATAAACAGAGTTCACAAGTTTGTTAATAAGCAGGGCATTGACTATTTGTGAATTTATTGCCCTCCATGACTCATTGACATCATGACTCAATAAGTGATTAAGTGATGCTTTTTCCCCAATGATCATTCTCCTAATTACTAGCTAGCTGCGCAGCGCATCTGAGGGCTGTGTACAGCTGCTCAGTACTGACGGGCAACGGATCGAGAAGCCGCAACACCTGAACCCTAAAATTTTTGCCAGCTCACCCTATTACGAAATCTCAGCTGGTTGGACTGACGCAATTAAGGAGAAAGTTAAAAAAAGTCTAAAAGTTTTGTGTTAGATAAAATCGACACAGACCTCGTTTTGAACTACAAAAGTCGTACAGGGCAGGCGGCTCCGGACAGACAATTCTCATTCGTCCGATACCAGCTAGTGAGGAGCGTCGACTTGACGCCAGTTGCTGCTGCTGTTGAGCCTGAATGCCCGATGCCAGCTCGCCGCCATCCTGAAACTGAGCGCGAATAACAGCGGCAGCCGCTGCAGCCGCCTGCAACTCCTTCTGACGTATGGCGGCCATCCGCATAGATTTTGTCAGACTGGAACGCCGACGCCACGAGTGTCGGCGTTCGTGACGATTTTGTTGGCGTCTGTCGTCGGAGTCGGCAGATTTGGCGAATACGCAGCCCATGACGCAGCTCAGAGACCGCCTGGTATTATCTCTGGTCAGTAATGGGCTGGAGAGATGTGACAATCGCGTCAGCTGTTTTAGGTAGCTATTCAGGGACCGCTACTTATTAATATGTTAGACCAGCTGTGTGCTGTTAGCTTTCGTGTGCCGCGGCCCCGCTCCCAGCTCAAACACTTCAGTATTGAGCACAGTCGTAACTCCCTGGGCAAAAAAATATTAGCTTAAAATTCAAGGGTATTGTTCGGGATTGACGCCCTTAGCAATGTAGGAGAGATTGTAGCTTTGGTGAGTTAACACTATTGGTTGACTCCCGGTAGATACCAAATTGGACTTTCAATAACTCTATTTCTTCCCTCTTATTCTCTTGTGGGATTGAGCTGCGAGTAAATGTACATTGCTCCAATAAATCGATAATACCGCATTGGATTTTCTGACCCCATTGAAACGATCGTAGCCAAGTACTGTACTGCTCTATGCAGGATCGATAGAGCCTTTTTCAGGCATAAGGGAAAGGCAGTTTGGTTTAACAAAATCCCTTCACGAAATTCCCATGCGAGCTAGCATTATTTCTATAGCGTTGGCCCAAGGTAACTATAGACCACAGATCCTTAAATTAATTCCAACGTGACTTAACAACCGGAAGTTGCTGAATTGGAAGGTAACGATCTAGAGTTGCCATGCAAAAGTATTCTGAGTATACAAAATATTTTTCCCGAGATAAAACCATGCAGTTTTAGAAGGCTTTACATAGCGTACTTTGTACTTAACCGAAACTACACAGCTCACTTATTACAATAAGAAGATATGGATGAGTAGATGGATAGAACAACAAATCCAAAAATTATAAACAAAGTAAGTGTGGAACGCCCAAGATTGTGGTTATTTTGAATGCCTGAGAAAAAAATCCGAAGACTGATGGGAATCACTAAGTCTCGGAACAGACTTCCTGGGTCTGCTAAGAAATTTTATTGATTTTTTGTTAAAGGTATTTCCGAATAAGAAGTATTATAACAATCTGTTTACCTTATTTTTTTAAAACTGTTTACGTGACTATCTATATATTTATGAATGCATGTATGTATGCATCTATCTATCTGTAATCGGTGGTTCTGAATACGATTCAAAGTTATTTAGACATCCGAATAACGAGAGCTTCAGTTCTTATAGAAAATGATAAACATCCATAAAATGTTCAGCGCTGGTAGAGCACGAATCCATAGCCACAAAGCTGAGCTCAAACGCCAGTTACTTCGCTACCTGCAGACTGCTTTTTGCTGCTACTAATAGAAGAAGCACTAGCAGCCTTACACATCAGGTTCTTTAAAGCTTTCCGAAAGCTTTTTCCGAGCAAGTAGGCGAACGGATTAACAAGATTGTGCAGAAACGATACCCAATATAGCGATTCGTAAATTAGGGAAATTTCTGCTTCGGTGAGAACCAGATATCCGTAGGTATATCCGTATCCTTCGTACAGGGACATAGCCGCTCTGGGACCCTGCGATAGAAAGAAAATCACGTTCATGAGTATCATGACAGTGCAGGTGACAACATTGCGGTTAATTCGAGCCTTGTCAGGGACACAATTCGACAGCTGAGCAGTTCTTCGGGCCTGCAAGCGCAGTGTCACGGCTACAACAATGCAGCCAGCCAGCAGCAGGACAAATAAGGTCAGCTTGCTCAGATAGAAATCAAAATTGTACTGCAGATGATCAATCATGTCAGTGGTCGGATTGATAAGAAAATCGCACCTTCCATCTTCGTAGTGAAACAGTGCGGCCCACAGAGCGGGTGCAAGGCTGCCCAAGAAGCCTAGCAGAAGCAGCAGCAGGCAGTTTCGTTTCACCGTAACAATCTCCTTGACTTTCAGAGGCAGTACAACAGCTAGCACGCGTTCCAGCGTGAGACTGACGTGAAAGAATGGAGTTCCATTCATCAGAAATTTGTCCAGAAAATTAACAAAATAGCAGGATCCAATGTTATTGTGCTTGTTCTCTATAAACGTCAGAACCGGTGCATCAGTCAGCATTGTGAGTTTCAAGTGCTTGTGATAGTAATAAGTTCCCGACACGGCCAATACAATCACATCGCAGCCAGTGATGAGAAGCATGTTTTGTCTGGCAATTTTCGGGAACAACTTCTTGTTAAGAGCAATAGTTAAAAGGCAGATCAAATTGAACACGATACCAAAGGCAAGCATCGCCGGCAGTAGCCAGATCAAGATGTTGCTGAACACCCAGCGCCATCTGGGATTATCAAACCAAAGCGGTTCCGCATCGGCATCAGGCTCGGGCTCGGTTGCGTTGTGCATCGCTGCAGCAGGCGTGGATGTGGAACAAGTTGCACGGCTTAAGTGCCCCTAAGTCCACTCTCTATGAAAGCTGGATTAGGGCCGGGTATAGAGTCAACCTGATTTTATGCAGTGCTGTGCAGGTGGCACTGCCCAAGTGTCGGGTATCAGCGAGATCCATTAGAAAACCCATTTTCCTAAAATTCGAAATCGGAAACCAGAACCATGAGCCGATCCAGATTGGGAGAAAAATTTTCTTGGGTGGGTCCTTCTATGTTTTTTAATCTGGGTTTGGTTATCAAATCAATTTACTGCTTTTAAGCTAGCTACGAGTAATTAAGCGGTTAGAAATTCGATCAAAAATTTGTTTGATCGAAGATTCGAAATCAAACGCTTTCGAAAAGCTTTCTGATGCATTAAACGACGGTATTTTCTTCTTTTTATAATTATTTTTCTTCTCTCGCTCCGTCGATCAGGATTTAAATTAACATAAAAATCATCGGCGTTAGCTATAGGGTACTGAGTGACCCTGACATGACCCCCACACCAGACTTTTTGGGGGATAAGAAAGCCACCCTCTAATTTCCAAAAAACTTGTTTGCTTTCTTAGGGTAGCTGTCGATAGCTTTAAAGTGTAGGTGAGCAACACCTAGCTCGTAGTTGAAGAATCTAAAGTCCCCCATTTGCGTCTTCAATGGCAAGTCTGTGGAGCCGCTGGAGGACTTGACATTCTACTACGGCTTTAACAGCCGCTTCATGCAGCAAGTGGCGACCTTACTGGGTGGAGAAGTATGACTGGCACCAGTGGGAGACGGCGGCGACTGAGGCAGCATTATCGGTCACGTGATAGCGTTTGAGTTCCTGGAATGTCTGCTAGGATTCTAAACGAACATGCCGATCCAGTCGTGTGAGCAACCGTCGATCCTGTTGGGTTCACCATTGATGGCAACTGGGTTGCTCTGAAGGCTGTCTTTACGTTGGACAGGATATTGACAAATATGATTATCTACTGGGGCTCCATCACCTCTTCCATGCGTTTCTACAATATGAGTCTTTCAGAGGTGAAGCCTGGGCGCTTTGCCGTTCTCCAGCTGCTCTGAAAAATTGTTGCCAAGGAGATCGAACCAAGAGTTAATCGTTCATTTGTTTTATTTTCTTTTATTAAGGAAACATATTGAATTAGGAGGCTTCAGGGCAGAGGCAACGAATTGCGTACGTTAAGGTTGATGGGAGAATCGTAAAAATTAACGGAGTTTAGCATAGACCAATAACTGCATGCTTCGATGAAAACGCTGGGGTAGCCACGAAAATAGTGACACTAGGCGATGCGCAGCATTACAACAGCTAGTTTCTTAAAATACTTTACGGTGCTGGCCAAATTTTTTGCCGAAAGAAAAGTGCGCAAAAGCCAGGTCTTGCCTTTTAAAAAAAATTTAATAATCGAAGATAAAATTTTCCCTAGCGGCTTCACTTAATAGTACGAGCTATAATTGTGTTTTTTTAATTACTAAATAATAAAATAAATTTAGACACCCGACCTTTCGATCAGATGTACAGCCCACGGCACAGCCGCAGCTAGTTGCGCGGCGCATCTGAGGGCTGTGTACAGCTTTCAGCCTGAAGGGCTGGAGGGGTCGCAACACCCACCCTAAATTTACCCAGCTCAAACTGGTACCCGATCTCAGCTGGGTGGACTGAAGCAATGCGGGATTAAGTGCCTCGCTCAAGGGCACAAATTTTCTCCGAGGGCCGGGACTCGAACCCACGACCTTCCGGTCATGAGGCAGGCGCCCAAGCCACTAGGCTACAACTCCTCCGGCTACAACTCCTTAGGATTGCTCAGCTTAGTTACTAAGCTAGGCCCTTAGTTGCTTTTTTCACGGGTCTTTGCTCATAATTCTCCATCTTTGTTTTCCCCGCAACTAAAAATCCATGGTGGTGCGCCTGTAGTATTCTGAAATTACAAGTAAAAGGTCCAAGCATGAACGATTCTACTTTAAAAATAATTAGTAGTAAGAATAACCCATTGTATATAAATTTAAATATCATATAAGTAGTAGGAAAATGGTCCCCTCTGCCCCACGCCCACCGATTGGCCGGGACACCGGCCAATGGGAGGGGAGGTGGGCCGACCCCCCCCCGACCCCCAGTCAAGGGCGACCCCCCCCCCCCGACCCTAGTCCAGGGCGACCCCCCCCCCCGACCCTAGTCCAGGGCGACCCCCCACCCCAGACCCCATACCAATCCCAGGGCTATGGAGGGGGTAGGATTTGATGCGATACGTGTGAAATTACTTGGAATTTCCGAGAGTAAGTGGGTCTTGATCGCTAATTGGCTGGCGAGGGGTTGGTGCTGTTTGAGGCCAATGAGTTGGGCACTAGTAGGATTGGAGTTCTCTAGATATTTCTGTAAAGTTCAGATGGGTATATAAAGGCGAGAAAACACAAAACTATCATGCTAGGAAGATTGAACCAAAAAATGTCTACTTACTGCGAATATTGCGAGTCATTGGTACCGGGGGATGTTGCAGAGCATTACGCTCAATGCCCTGGGATACCGGCACTATTCGAATCGGATGAAGATTCGGGCATTCACTTCTTGCTAATAAAGGAGGCTTTCAGTGGAAAGGCTCGCCTATACAGAGCCTTAGCCTATGGCGACCCAACCAACATTCTCGAAGAAGCTCGCGCCGCTTTTATCGACCTTGTGGTTCAACACCACACTGCACCTGGCTCCGCTATCAAGGTGCAGCTTCGGCTGGGGGTCTTGATGCAGCGCCTGATTCAAGGCGAATGCGTGGCTGAGAACACTGCATGGTTTGCCGCCAAAGTCCAGGCTCTATCTCGGAATGAGGAAGTGCAGTACTTTTCTAATGCTATGCACACAATACTCACCAGGATGGAGAAGTACCTCCGGAATGGCAGCGGCTGGGTTATCAAGTCCACCCGATGCATCGACGTCTCAATCGCGCATTTCCAGCTGCCATGTGGATCCGGAAATTTTGAACTTCCAGCCAAGTTAAAGTCAAAGAAGGCCGCAATCAATGCCTTCTCTAATGGTTCCGACTGCCTTAAATATGCGATTTTAGCTGCTCTTCACTCGACTGAAGCCATCATTCAAAAGCACCCAGAGCGTGCAATCAGTTTCAAAGAATGGGAGAATGATGTTGACTTTAGCGGCATTGATTTCCCGGAATCGGTTAATGAGCTGCAAAAGATCGAGCGTAAAAATCCTGGGCTTGCCATTACTGCTTTCCAATGGCTTGACGGCAAGCCTCAATGTATTCGCCCAGCTCCGAGTCATCTAATCGAGAAGTGGCGACCTCATAGATTAATTCTTCTTCTCCTAGTGGCAAACAACAATGGCCACAGTCACTGGTGTGCTATTTCCAATCTTGATCGGCTAATGAATTCCCGCAACGTTCACAAATACCGCTGGTGTGACCGCTGCTTGGCCAAGTTCAGAACGCTGGCTGAGCGGGATGCACACCGACAGATCTGCGTGCAGAAAAAGCACCCGGTTGAGGAGGTCATGCCCAAGGAGAGCATACTAAAGTTCAAGGCGTGGCACAAGACGCTCTCACCTCCGCATGTTGTATATGCAGACTTTGAGGCTCTTACTCCACCCGTTGACGATATCGAGGCCGATGCAGCGACCATGAAAACCGCCCATCACACTCCAGCAGCTGGAGGATTCTACGTTGTCGCCAGAGATGACATGAATGGCCCACAACTGTTCCAAGAGCCTTTAAAGCTCTTCCACCGCGTTGCCGGCGAAGATGGTAATGCATGCATGCTCCGTTTTCTGAACGCCCTGGAAGACATCGCGGTAAAGGCCTACCACTGGAATAAGCGGTACAGCCATCAGCACGCGCATCGAACACCCGAGGAGGAGGAGAAATTCCGAGCCGCCACAAACTGCTGCTTTTGTGAGCAGCCTCTAAACAACAAACGCCACTTCCACCACGACCACCTCAATGGTAAGTTCTTGGGTGCCGCATGCCCCGAGTGCAATGAGGCTGCCATTCTGAAGCGCGACCTGCTTCCAGTCTTCTTCCACAATCTTCGTGGCTACGACATGCATCTGTTGTGCAGCACAGCCATCGGACACAAGAAGCATTGGGAGCTGAGTGTAATTGCCCAGACAAAGGAGCGCTACATGACTCTCGAGGCACGAATCATGGTGGAAGAGGTCTACGACACCTCAGCGGACAAGTGGGTGCGCAAGTTTATGCGAGTGCGCTTTCTCGACTCGTATCAGTTCATGGCGAGTAGCCTAGCTCAGCTCGTGAATAACCTCGAGCGAGATTGCTGCACCCATACGCTGGCTATGCAGCAGCGCTACTCACATGTTTCGGCTGATACTCTGCTCCAGAAAGGTGTCTTTCCCTACTCGTATATAACCAGTGTAAAGAGGTTAGGCGAGACTCAACTGCCCCCTCAAGAGGCTTTCAGAAATTACCTCACGGGAGAGGCATGTTCGGACAAGGACTACGCCACTGCACAAAGAGCCTGGAGTGAATTCAGGTGTGAGACCATGCGGGATTACATGCTTGCCTACCTGGAGATGGATATTCGGCAACTCGCAGACGTTTTTGAGGCATTTAGGCGCATGAGTCTAACCTCTGACGGCCTCGACCCGGTGCATTACATTACCACGCCGGGAATGTCATTTGATGCGGCACTGAAGTTTTGTCATCTTGAGCTTGAACTCCTCCAGGATCCGGAAATGTACCGCATGTTTGAAGATGGAACTCGCGGTGGCATGACCTTTGTCAACCGCCACATTGCTACTGCTAACCACCCAGGATTAGGGAGAGATTATAATCCTGAACGGCCTCAGAGTTATCTCATTCCAGTCGACGCCAACAATCTCTACGGCCACGCCCTGTCCACAAAACTACCCTGGCGTGACTTTAGGTTTGAGACTTTTGACTCTGCTGAGCACGTGGAACACTGGCTTCTGGAGGAGTTTGACCCGGAAGGTGATCGTGGCTTCATTCTCACAGTAGATTTAGCCTACCCGAAAGGGATTCACGATCACACCAGTGACCTCCCACTTGCTCCGGAGAAGAAAGAACCGCAATGGTCCTGGATGCCTCCTTACCAGCAGCAGCTGTGGAGCGCACTAATGATCCAACGTGGGCAGGAAGGTCATGCGTACGGATCTACACCCCCTAAGCTCCTGCTGACGTGCCATGACAAAGTTGACTATACGGTCCATGCAAGGATTCTGCAGTTTTATCTGCGTCAAGGCATGCGACTGAAAAATGTCCATCGAATCTTGAGCTTCCAGCAGGACTACATTCTCGAGCCCTACATTCGTCGCAACAGCGAACGTCGTGCCAAGGCCAGAAACGAGTTTGAGAAGGACTACAACAAGCTCCTCAACAACTCCCTGTTTGGAAAGACCATGGAAAATGTTCGCAAGCGAGTGGACTATCGCCTGGTCAATTCAGCAGGGAAGTTGGAGAAACTTGTAGCTAAGCCGGCGTTTCGCGAGCAGGTGATTTTCAATGACGAGCTTGTTCTCGTCCACATGCTCAAGACAAAGGTAGTGCTCAACAAGCCAGTGTACATTGGCCAGTGCGTCCTGGATAACAGCAAGCTCATCATGTATGAGCTGTGGTACAGACAATTGAAGCCTCTAGTGGAACAGAAGCCCAACGCGATCCTTCGACTGCTTGGTGGTGACACAGACTCGTTCTTCCTTCACCTCGAAAACGCCGATGCAGAAGGCTGGTTTCTGCCGGAGCTGTGCCGCCAGGGTCTGTTGGATACCTCCAACTATCCCAGAAACCACCCACTGTTCTCCAACGATCGAAAAGCCAAGCTAGGATGCATCAAGGACGAGAGTGACGGCGTAGCTAACTTCCAAGAGTGGATCCTGCTGCGTCCCAAGCTCTATTCCTTTGCAGCTGTAAACCCGATTAAGGATAAGCGTCGAGCCAAGGGTGTCCAGCGAGCGGTAGTCAAGAACGAAATCTCTCACCGAGACTACAGGGAGACTCTCGACATGTTGGTGGAGAAGAGCTGGCTGACCAGGCGCATTGCCAGTGAGCTTCACGAGCTCTCCACGGTCGCCACACTCAAGCGCACACTCTCTTTCTGGGAGGACAAACGTGCCTGGGTCTCAACCAACGAGAGTCTACCCTACGGACACTACTGGCTCGAATCCCGCAAGCGCCAGTACCAGCTTGACTGACTTTTTTACCAACTTTATTTCTGTACGCTGTTATGATAACAATATGTTAAACTTATGCAACGCGTTTTTGTGCAATAATAATTCGTAATAATATAATATGTAATAAAACATTTAATATATTCCACGGCAAATACGAGTAAAATACCCCATTTAAATGCATACATTTTGTGCGAAAACAGACTGAAATTCGTGCATCAAGTTGACAAGTTTGCAAAAATGCATATTTTTTTAGACAAAGTGCACCAAATTTCGGGCACAAGTATGAGTAAAAATTCCCATTTAAATACATGTATTTCATGCACAATCCTGAGCATTTTTGTGACAAATCATGTGAATTTTTGTGCAAACCCAGGCTAGAAACGCTAAATCCGCAGAAATGGATCGGGGGGGGGGGTAGTTTGTGCTGCCACAATTCTCAGGGACTGGGTAGCTGCGATAGGTAGGGGGTAACCAGAGTTGAACGTAGATAGGAAAATCAGCAGTTATGACTTCCGTTTAATAAAAATTTGGCATTTTTATGGTATCCTTGCGAATGATCTAGAAATTTTGCTCATGCCAATCATTCTGAAAATTTTATGGAAATTTTTCAAACTTTCTAATGTAGAACAGGTTACAGACATGCACAACCCATGAGCAAGATCAATTTTTTCAGTTATGAACTACAAGTTGATAAAATGTTTGTTTTTGCCAGCTTTGCTTGCTGTGGAAATTATCAAAATGTATGTCCCACACAAAATCCATGTCAAAGTATGGTGAATTCCGTGCACAAATATGATTAAAATTCCCTATTGAAATGCATAAATTTTGTGCAAAAACAGACAGAAATTCGTGCATCAAGTTGACAAGTGTGCAAAAATGCATATTTTTTTAGACAAAGTGCATGAAATTTCGTGCACAAGTATGAGTAAAAATTCCCATTTAAATACATGTATTTCATGCACAATCCTGAGCATTTTTGTGACAAATCATGTGAATTTTTGTGCAAACCCAGGAGCAACTGGCGAGTACCTACTACAACTGCCACAGTCCTGGTAGCTACGGTGGGTTTGAAGCATTGAAACGCGAGGTAAAAAAACAGCATGGGGGCAAGTTTAGTTCAAAACAGGTCAAGAATTGGCTGCAGGACCAAGATGTCGACACTCTGCACAGGGATAAGCGTAAAAATTTCCCTCGCGCACCAATTGTTGTCCGAGGAATGGATGATCAGTGGGAACTGGATCTCGTAGAGATGTTACCATTTGCCAAGTACAATGGAGGCATGCGATATATCCTATGCTGTATTGATGTACTAAGTAAAATGGCATGGGCACAGCCTGTTCAACGCAAGACTGCCGAGCAGGTTACTTCCGCATTCGCCGCAATTCTCCAACGAGCACACCCCAGACGCCCCAGAGCTGTTCGCACTGACCGCGGTAAAGAATTTTGCAACACAAAGTTTCGAACATTATGCATCACAAATAAAATTCACGCGTTTACAACGAGCAGTGACCAAAAGTGTGTAGTCATTGAGAGATGGAACCGCTTCTGGCTGCTTTTGAAGTAGCTTCGTCATATTCAACCCAACAGCCGACAGAGGCACATGATTTTCAACCAGGCATTCAATGAACTCATTTATTGCATTAGGGGGCGGGAGATACTTTGAGTATGTATCTCGTACAATAAAATGCAAAAGGTCCACAATGTTGGAGTTATACAATGATTTGCCGTTTACAAAGACTTCATATGTTGCATCGTCAATGCTTAGCGACTTGCACCTGCCAGTAATGAAGCTAATTAAAGCTTGTAAACGATGATGCCACTTCTGGTTCACAGTCAGATACAACACTTCCTTCCACTGTGGTTCTTTACGAATCGGCTGCTCGGGGGTTTCGTGTGTCTGCAGCTGCTTTACGCATCGCTCCTCCCTAATTTTACGGAGCTGTTTCTCTGCCTCCAATGTAGGTTCGCCCACAGATTCCCGACCCTTTTGATTCATGATTGCCTCATATTGCAGCCTTGGCACCATTATCATTTCCTTGTACATGGTGTTCCTTTACACAGGCAAGTACCAGAGGAAGACAGCAAATTATATGGGGGTGAGAGAGATTGAGTCGAGCCTCTTTTACAGATCCGCTGCAGGCAACTAGTCTGAGAGTATTTCGATATCGCCTAAGCCTCTGCTTTAAACTATCGTTGCAATATACCTTTCCCGCAAGTAAATGCTGTTTTTTTACCTCGCGTTTCAATGCTTCAAACCCACCGTAGCTACCAGGACTGTGGCAGTTGTAGTAGGTACTCGCCAGTTGCTCCTCGAGAGACTTTTTCTTCTTCATTCTTGCAAATCTAATCTCAACTCTGATCTATTCCTTAAAGGCTGAATGCCTCCGGAAAACTACCCCCCCCCCTATCCATTTCTGCGGATTTAGCGTTTCTAGCCTGGGTTTGCACAAAAATTCACATGATTTGTCACAAAAATGCTCAGGATTGTGCATGAAATACATGTATTTAAATGGGAATTTTTACTCATACTTGTGCACGAAATTTCATGCACTTTGTCTAAAAAAATATGCATTTTTGCAAACTTGTCAACTTGATGCACGAATTTCTGTCTGTTTTTGCACAAAATTTATGCATTTCAATAGGGAATTTTAATCATATTTGTGCACGGAATTCACCATACTTTGACATGGATTTTGTGTGGGACATACATTTTGATAATTTCCACAGCAAGCAAAGCTGGCGCATGGCAAAAACAAACATTTTATCAACTTGTAGTTCATAACTGAAAAAATTGATCTTGCTCATGGGTTGTGCATGTCTGTAACCTGTTCTACATTAGAAAGTTTGAAAAATTTCCATAAAATTTTCAGAATGATTGGCATGAGCAAAATTTCTAGATCATTCGCAAGGATACCATAAAAATGCCAAATTTTTATTAAACGGAAGTCATAACTGCTGATTTTCCTATCTACGTTCAACTCTGGTTACCCCCTACCTATCGCAGCTACCCAGTCCCTGGGAATTGTGGCAGCACAAACTACCCCCCCCCCGATCCATTTCTGCGGATTTAGCGTTTCTAGCCTGGGTTTGCACAAAAATTCACATGATTTGTCACAAAAATGCTCAGGATTGTGCATGAAATACATGTATTTAAATGGGAATTTTTACTCATACTTGTGCCCGAAATTTGGTGCACTTTGTCTAAAAAAATATGCATTTTTGCAAACTTGTCAACTTGATGCACGAATTTCAGTCTGTTTTCGCACAAAATGTATGCATTTAAATGGGGTATTTTACTCGTATTTGCCGTGGAATATATTAAATGTTTTATTACATATTATATTATTACGAATTATTATTGCACAAAAACGCGTTGCATAAGTTTAACATATTGTTATCATAACAGCGTACAGAAATAAAGTTAGTAAAAAAGTCAGTCAAGCTGGTACTGGCGCTTGCGGGATTCGAGCCAGTAGTGTCCGTAGGGTAGACTCTCGTTGGTTGAGACCCAGGCACGTTTGTCCTCCCAGAAAGAGAGTGTGCGCTTGAGTGTGGCGACCGTGGAGAGCTCGTGAAGCTCACTGGCAATGCGCCTGGTCAGCCAGCTCTTCTCCACCAACATGTCGAGAGTCTCCCTGTAGTCTCGGTGAGAGATTTCGTTCTTGACTACCGCTCGCTGGACACCCTTGGCTCGACGCTTATCCTTAATCGGGTTTACAGCTGCAAAGGAATAGAGCTTGGGACGCAGCAGGATCCACTCTTGGAAGTTAGCTACGCCGTCACTCTCGTCCTTGATGCATCCTAGCTTGGCTTTTCGATCGTTGGAGAACAGTGGGTGGTTTCTGGGATAGTTGGAGGTATCCAACAGACCCTGGCGGCACAGCTCCGGCAGAAACCAGCCTTCTGCATCGGCGTTTTCGAGGTGAAGGAAGAACGAGTCTGTGTCACCACCAAGCAGTCGAAGGATCGCGTTGGGCTTCTGTTCCACTAGAGGCTTCAATTGTCTGTACCACAGCTCATACATGATGAGCTTGCTGTTATCCAGGACGCACTGGCCAATGTACACTGGCTTGTTGAGCACTACCTTTGTCTTGAGCATGTGGACGAGAACAAGCTCGTCATTGAAAATCACCTGCTCGCGAAACGCCGGCTTAGCTACAAGTTTCTCCAACTTCCCTGCTGAATTGACCAGGCGATAGTCCACTCGCTTGCGAACATTTTCCATGGTCTTTCCAAACAGGGAGTTGTTGAGGAGCTTGTTGTAGTCCTTCTCAAACTCGTTTCTGGCCTTGGCACGACGTTCGCTGTTGCGACGAATGTAGGGCTCGAGAATGTAGTCCTGCTGGAAGCTCAAGATTCGATGGACATTTTTCAGTCGCATGCCTTGACGCAGATAAAACTGCAGAATCCTTGCATGGACCGTATAGTCAACTTTGTCATGGCACGTCAGCAGGAGCTTAGGGGGTGTAGATCCGTACGCATGACCTTCCTGCCCACGTTGGATCATTAGTGCGCTCCACAGCTGCTGCTGGTAAGGAGGCATCCAGGACCATTGCGGTTCTTTCTTCTCCGGAGCAAGTGGGAGGTCACTGGTGTGATCGTGAATCCCTTTCGGGTAGGCTAAATCTACTGTGAGAATGAAGCCACGATCACCTTCCGGGTCAAACTCCTCCAGAAGCCAGTGTTCCACGTGCTCAGCAGAGTCAAAAGTCTCAAACCTAAAGTCACGCCAGGGTAGTTTTGTGGACAGGGCGTGGCCGTAGAGATTGTTGGCGTCGACTGGAATGAGATAACTCTGAGGCCGTTCAGGATTATAATCTCTCCCTAATCCTGGGTGGTTAGCAGTAGCAATGTGGCGGTTGACAAAGGTCATGCCACCGCGAGTTCCATCTTCAAACATGCGGTACATTTCCGGATCCTGGAGGAGTTCAAGCTCAAGATGACAAAACTTCAGTGCCGCATCAAATGACATTCCCGGCGTGGTAATGTAATGCACCGGGTCGAGGCCGTCAGAGGTTAGACTCATGCGCCTAAATGCCTCAAAAACGTCTGCGAGTTGCCGAATATCCATCTCCAGGTAGGCAAGCATGTAATCCCGCATGGTCTCACACCTGAATTCACTCCAGGCTCTTTGTGCAGTGGCGTAGTCCTTGTCCGAACATGCCTCTCCCGTGAGGTAATTTCTGAAAGCCTCTTGAGGGGGCAGTTGAGTCTCGCCTAACCTCTTTACACTGGTTATATACGAGTAGGGAAAGACACCTTTCTGGAGCAGAGTATCAGCCGAAACATGTGAGTAGCGCTGCTGCATAGCCAGCGTATGGGTGCAGCAATCTCGCTCGAGGTTATTCACGAGCTGAGCTAGGCTACTCGCCATGAACTGATACGAGTCGAGAAAGCGCACTCGCATAAACTTGCGCACCCACTTGTCCGCTGAGGTGTCGTAGACCTCTTCCACCATGATTCGTGCCTCGAGAGTCATGTAGCGCTCCTTTGTCTGGGCAATTACACTCAGCTCCCAATGCTTCTTGTGTCCGATGGCTGTGCTGCACAACAGATGCATGTCGTAGCCACGAAGATTGTGGAAGAAGACTGGAAGCAGGTCGCGCTTCAGAATGGCAGCCTCATTGCACTCGGGGCATGCGGCACCCAAGAACTTACCATTGAGGTGGTCGTGGTGGAAGTGGCGTTTGTTGTTTAGAGGCTGCTCACAAAAGCAGCAGTTTGTGGCGGCTCGGAATTTCTCCTCCTCCTCGGGTGTTCGATGCGCGTGCTGATGGCTGTACCGCTTATTCCAGTGGTAGGCCTTTACCGCGATGTCTTCCAGGGCGTTCAGAAAACGGAGCATGCATGCATTACCATCTTCGCCGGCAACGCGGTGGAAGAGCTTTAAAGGCTCTTGGAACAGTTGTGGGCCATTCATGTCATCTCTGGCGACAACGTAGAATCCTCCAGCTGCTGGAGTGTGATGGGCGGTTTTCATGGTCGCTGCATCGGCCTCGATATCGTCAACGGGTGGAGTAAGAGCCTCAAAGTCTGCATATACAACATGCGGAGGTGAGAGCGTCTTGTGCCACGCCTTGAACTTTAGTATGCTCTCCTTGGGCATGACCTCCTCAACCGGGTGCTTTTTCTGCACGCAGATCTGTCGGTGTGCATCCCGCTCAGCCAGCGTTCTGAACTTGGCCAAGCAGCGGTCACACCAGCGGTATTTGTGAACGTTGCGGGAATTCATTAGCCGATCAAGATTGGAAATAGCACACCAGTGACTGTGGCCATTGTTGTTTGCCACTAGGAGAAGAAGAATTAATCTATGAGGTCGCCACTTCTCGATTAGATGACTCGGAGCTGGGCGAATACATTGAGGCTTGCCGTCAAGCCATTGGAAAGCAGTAATGGCAAGCCCAGGATTTTTACGCTCGATCTTTTGCAGCTCATTAACCGATTCCGGGAAATCAATGCCGCTAAAGTCAACATCATTCTCCCATTCTTTGAAACTGATTGCACGCTCTGGGTGCTTTTGAATGATGGCTTCAGTCGAGTGAAGAGCAGCTAAAATCGCATATTTAAGGCAGTCGGAACCATTAGAGAAGGCATTGATTGCGGCCTTCTTTGACTTTAACTTGGCTGGAAGTTCAAAATTTCCGGATCCACATGGCAGCTGGAAATGCGCGATTGAGACGTCGATGCATCGGGTGGACTTGATAACCCAGCCGCTGCCATTCCGGAGGTACTTCTCCATCCTGGTGAGTATTGTGTGCATAGCATTAGAAAAGTACTGCACTTCCTCATTCCGAGATAGAGCCTGGACTTTGGCGGCAAACCATGCAGTGTTCTCAGCCACGCATTCGCCTTGAATCAGGCGCTGCATCAAGACCCCCAGCCGAAGCTGCACCTTGATAGCGGAGCCAGGTGCAGTGTGGTGTTGAACCACAAGGTCGATAAAAGCGGCGCGAGCTTCTTCGAGAATGTTGGTTGGGTCGCCATAGGCTAAGGCTCTGTATAGGCGAGCCTTTCCACTGAAAGCCTCCTTTATTAGCAAGAAGTGAATGCCCGAATCTTCATCCGATTCGAATAGTGCCGGTATCCCAGGGCATTGAGCGTAATGCTCTGCAACATCCCCCGGTACCAATGACTCGCAATATTCGCAGTAAGTAGACATTTTTTGGTTCAATCTTCCTAGCATGATAGTTTTGTGTTTTCTCGCCTTTATATACCCATCTGAACTTTACAGAAATATCTAGAGAACTCCAATCCTACTAGTGCCCAACTCATTGGCCTCAAACAGCACCAACCCCTCGCCAGCCAATTAGCGATCAAGACCCACTTACTCTCGGAAATTCCAAGTAATTTCACACGTATCGCATCAAATCCTACCCCCTCCATAGCCCTGGGATTGGTATGGGGTCTGGGGTGGGGGGTCGCCCTGGACTAGGGTCGGGGGGGGGGTCGCCCTGGACTAGGGTCGGGGGGGGGGGGGTCGCCCTTGACTGGGGGTCGGGGGGGGGTCGGCCCACCTCCCCTCCCATTGGCCGGTGTCCCGGCCAATCGGTGGGCGTGGGGCAGAGGGGACCATTTTCCTACTACTCATATACAGCTCATAGCGTAAGCCTGAATGGTTGCAATCAATCAAAAAGTCAGCTGATATATTTTATGTCTTTAATTGTGAAAAATATTTGTTATTGTAGCTGAAGACTTTAACACTTCATACTTTAACACGATGTGAATACCATTAATAGAAACTCGAGCTAGATCAAACTAATTGTCTCTTCTCCGCTTATTTAGCGTTCATGGTACTTAAGCACAATGCCAATTATAATAGACCTTACATCATTTCATTGCCGAAATTTAGTAAGACTCACTAGAAAGTCGCGCGCTTGTACACAAAAACCAGGGCTAAGTAATTCGGGTTTAAAGTAGACGGCTCTCTCCTAGGATGCCATCGTTAAGATTCGGCTCAGATTGCTCAGCTATCATCTATCTACCCCGATCGTGGACCTTAAGGACTGCGCTATAATTTTTTTAATTTGTAGCGATAGTTTTGTTTAAATAGTCTAAAGAGTCGAAGAAAGTCAGAAAGTTCAAAAACGGCACCAAATTTTTAATGGCGAAGCCGAACGTTGGGCCGCTCTCCCGCCCTCACTATCCATAGTCAGGAAGATGGCCTTTTACCCCGAAAATTCAGGCGTACAGGAGCAATTTTTTGGACTTTTGTGGCGTATGCGGCGTAAATACAAGGGGCCAGAAGGGGGTAGATACATATGCGGCGTATGCTGGCGTCGCATGTCGCATGTGCTGGTGGGTGCTGCATTGCTGGCATAAATATTTTTTTGCCATGCTTAATACATGTATTCATGTACAGCTTCTATACATGTAAAGCCTTCTGCTATAGATATTGTATTGGCCTGTCCATTTTGGCAGCAATTTAAAAAAATGAGTTGGCAATTTTTTTATCCTGCTTGTTCGTTATTACTCGTTATCTGCTTTCTTAGAAAATTTGTATAAATTTAAAGTGCCGTATTTTCTTTTTTATTACCTATAACCTAAATATATATAAATTAGTTTTTTTAATCTCGGCGTACGGCGTACGGGCATTTTTTACCTGCTAAATTTTTCCGGCGTACACGTGACATAGTCCTTACTATGGCTCACTATTAATGATTGCTTCGCTTATGGCGGTAAAGTCGTGTTATTTAGGGTTATAAAAAATCGATCTGCCATAAATGTAGCAGGCTGATTTATTTAAAAATGCTTGAGTAGGCTTGTATCTGTGCTTTGAAAAATGACATCAAGCACGAAGGGCCTGCTGCAGCAGCTGCGCATCAGCTTCAGCACTTAATTAATAGCTAATGCTAGGCATATATTAATGCCGTAGCCTGGCACTCAAGGTAAATGAACAGTGAATTATAGGCCGCATACGCATATATAGGCCTATTAAACTTATGTGCTGGTTGACTGCACAAAAAAACTTTAACTAGGTCATAATATAGCCTACTGTAGTTGGCTACAGTATAGCCCTATTGGCTAGCATTGAAAATCGATTGATGAAGCCATCAAAATCAAATTTATTTCATTATGATGGTTTCAGTTATTTTGCTTTGCTAAGCTGGTGTAAAAAGCCTTGGCTACAGTAGCTAATTTAGTTAACTATTAATAGTATGTAGGCCTACCTAGCCTAGTTGTTAATTAGGCCAATTTGATAAAAATTTATAGACCTATGACTAGATTATTATAATGCAAATGATATTGAGTAAAGTCACTTTAGCTTTTGGCACATAAGCAAAGGGCCTTATGTAAGTAACATAAAGTTTGATATATAACAGGTATATAGCAATGACTAACAAGGATGAACGAGGATAACATGAACAATAGCTAGCAGCGTGCTTTTAAATGCTTTTAAATTTTCAGAATTTTTGAGAATCAAGAATATAGAACTTTGCGTATAGCCTATCTTGCTTAGGCTATCTTGCTTGAATCCTAACCCCAATTGACAGTCTGACATTTCAGTTTTGGCCACAGACTACAATTTTCAGCTCTTGGCTCATGGTCGAAGTAGATACGCAGTATAACAAGTTTCAACAAATATAAATTGCTTTTAATCTGACTATTGGCCCCTTAGCAGTAGTTATTCTTATTTAAAATTAGTCACAGATTCATTTTCTGAAGTCAAAATAATTTAATGAACAGAACTATATTTATGCCCCAACTTTCCTAACTTATATTGCCAAGACCCTTTGTGTATGCTATAATTGTGCCCTAATGTGTGCCAAGACCCTTTCTGTGCACTGGGATTGTATGCCAATGTATGCCAAAACCCTTTGTATATGCAGTAATTTCCCCCTCAGAAGCCACCTTCCTAAGTATGGATACCATGGTCAAAAAGATGCAGTGTGTGCCCTAGAATAATATCCATCAAAATTTTTGTTGTGTGCCACATGCATCAAGAAAAAAAATTTAGAAGGACCAAAAAAGGTCCTATGATTGGCTATGAACTGTCCACTTTTTCTTTATATCTTCCTACTTGCTATGCTTTGCTTGTAATCTCTAAATTTTATACTTACAAGGCCATCTTATAACTTACCACTTCATTTTTACCATATTTGCAACTTATATCAGTGATTTTGTACTAGGTTGTATGCCAATACACTATGTACCAAAAATGGATACCCTTTTTAGAAAGCAACCTTTTGGAAAATTTTTCAACCACATGGTCACATGACTAACAAAGTAAGTAACAAAGCAAGAGGGAGAAAGCAAAGGAGAAGTGAAAATCATCTCAGCCAGTCACCCTACCACCCATCCACCCCATCCACCAAAAGCCAGCCGGCCACTTGAATTGAAGTGTGCAATTGAGACAAGGCAAGAGGGTATCTGTTTTTTTGGTTCATAGTGTATATACTAAGCCTTGCACATGGCACAGAGAAGTGTACCATGCACTGGCAAATTGCTGATTTGCACCATAAAATTCTAGGGATTCTACTGCCTTCTTGGGTCTGGTTTTGTATAGATATAACCTGGCACTAATACCTTATTAGTTCTATCTTAGCTAGTTTAGTTAGACTTTTGCAATAATTTATTTTGAATATTAAACTATAGGTATAATTACCATAGTCTAAACTATAAAACATAAAAGTTGTATACTTTTTATTTTTTAATAGTACCATTTATAGAAGATTTAAACCTATATTATTAAGTAGCAATTTTGCAAACAGTTTTCCTCTGCAAAGTAATTTTGAAGTAAAGAAGAAAACTAGATTTATTTTTAATTTTAGGCCTACAGAATGAGAATTGGCATATATAGATAAGGGTTATCTATTGCCAATATACTTCTCCCAATTTGTATTTTTTTTCTGCAATATAGAATCCTAGTCACTTTGTCAACTGCCATTTTGTCAACCAATTCAAAAATAGCCAATGGGGCTATCTAAACCTTTTGTCATTGTCAATTTCCCTATATTAAAAAAATGATTTAAACCTAAGTAACTAAGTCACTTTTGATAAAGTCATTATTAAACTTCAGTATTTTAGAAAATCTAGAAAGACTATTTAAATTTTATAGACTCAAATCTAAAGTCCAAGCCTAACAAAGTGATATTGAATTAAAGGCACAAAAAGATTGAAAAACAGATCGTATCATGAGATTATGTTTCCTATAAATGATCATTCCACAAACCTATTTAATATCCAAAAATTAGTCAATGCATCTATGCTGGCTTTTTCAAATATTTTTTATAAGTCAGTAAAATAATGCAATAAAGAGTATTTATTTATAACCACTATTATAAATCTATTAATAGTAGACCAAACAGTTTAGAAACTTAAGTTACCTTGTAAATCAATCCTTCAAAAAAGTATTTAAAAATTGAGTCACTATCAACTTTAAATTGTGGCACCCAATTAAGCTGGTCAGTTTTTCAACTAGTTAAAAAATAGCAATTGACAAATTTACTAGTAATCAAAGTAGATTATAGAATTATTTTCAATTTTTTATAACTTTATTAATGAACTATCTACTAATAAGGCTTTTATATTACCCTTAACCTAACCTAAAAATAACTAAAAACCACACTATGACCATAGTCTACTATAGGCTATAAATGTCAATTACTTGTCTAATGAATCTAAAATTGTTTTTTTCTTGAAGTTTATTTGGCATATATAGTATATCAATTTGAAAGTGAATTAGTGTATATTTTTATTAAATATTAATCTAGACTTTGGCAAACTACTTTATTATAGTTTAGAGTATAATTTAAATATGCAAAATGACAATTATATCATAGTTTAAGAGCTATACCTATAAGCCTAAATAATTTAACTTATCAATATTAATAAAAATTCCACTTTATCTTTTAGTTATAAAATGTAACCAAAATGATATAGTACCAATAGGCTTTAAATGATCTATAAGGAACTCAAACAGTTTGCTAAAATAAGTTGGCACTAAGGAAGCTTGCAATTTTGAATGTGTCAATTATAATAGTAAAAATATTTGATACAATGAATTTTTAATGAATTTTGAAAATTAAAAATTTTAAGTGAGATATAATATATTTAGTTTTTATAATATCATTGGAAGAAGCTCATTTGTTAAACAATTTTACTAAAAGCAATAAACTTTCTATAAAACTAAATAAAATTTTAAGCAATAAAAATTTAAACTTCATGGCTTTTAATTTTTAATTAAATTTTTTGTCAAGCAAAATACTATTCTTTTTTTCAGCTTAGATCGAATTTTCGGCATCAAAAAGCTCAACAAACTACTTAGTTTTACATTTAATTCGTAATCACTAATTTGCTCTCGCTAGTAAATAGTTGAATATTACGCATGGCGCTAAGGCAAGCTGGCAGTGAAAGTTCCGGCATAGCATTGGCCCGCCTTAGCGAGGAACGTAAAGCCTGGCGACGAGATCATCCGTTTGGATTTGTGGCTAAGCCGGCCGCTAATCCCGATGGCACCATGAACCTGATGGTCTGGGATTGTAAAATACCCGGCAGGAAGGGCACCATCTGGGAGGGTGGATTGTATAATTTGCGAATGTACTTTAAGGTGAAGCTTCTGATGTTTATGTGCTATGCATGCTAATTTGTATTCACAATACAGTTTAATAGCTATTCTCAAGTCAGTTTAGGGGCGATTCTCAAAGCAGTTTAGGGGTGATTCTGAAGGCAGTTTATGGGCGATTCTCAAATCAGTTTAGAGGGTGATTCACAATCAGTTTAGGGGCGATTCTCAATCAGTTTAGGGGCGATTCTCAAGTCAGTTTAGGGGCGATTCTCAATCAGTTTTGGGGCGATTATATCAAAGCAGTTTAGGGGCGATTCTCACGGGAGTTTAAGTGCGGTTCTCAAGGGAGTTTAGGTGCGGTTCTCACAGCAGTTTAGAGGCGATTCTCAAGTCAGTTTAGGAGCGATTTTCAAGTCAGTTTAGGGGCGATTCTCAATCAGTTTATGGGCGATTATATCAAAGCAGTTTATGGGCGATTATATCAAAGCAGTTTATGGGCGATTATATCAAAGCAGTTTATGGGCGATTATATTAAAGCAGTTTATGGGCGATTATATCAAAGCAGTTTATGGGCGATTATATCAAAGCAGTTTATGGGCGATTATATCAAAGCAGTTTATGGGCGATTATATCAAAGCAGTTTAGAGGCGATTCTCAAGTCAGTTTAGGAGCGATTTTCAAGTCAGTTTAGGGGCGATTCTCAATCAGTTTAGGGGCGATTATATCAAAGCAGTTTAGGGGCGATTATATCAAAGCAGTTTATGGGCGATTATATCAAAGTAGTTTATGGGCGATTATATCAAAGCAGTTTAGAGGCGATTCTCAAGTCAGTTTAGGAGCGATTTTCAAGTCAGTTTAGGGGTGATTCTCAATCAGTTTAGGGGCGATTATATCAAAGCAGTTTAGAGGCGATTCCCAAGTCAGTTTAGAGTCGATTCTCAAGGCACTTTAGGGGCGATCCACAATTTTTAATTTTATCTTAATACGGATTTTATTTCTTTTCGCCTAAACATCGAAAATATCCGCCAACACCCCAGGAGGATTATCCCAGCTCGCCGCCTAAATGCAAATTCGAGCCGCCACTGTTCCACCCTAATGTCTATCCGTCTGGCACCGTCTGCCTGTCTCTGCTCGACGAAGAGAAGGACTGGCGCGCCTCGGTCACTATTAAACAGATTCTGCTAGGCATTCAAGAGCTGCTTGACGCGCCCAATATTCGGGATCCCGCTCAAGCTGAGGCCTACACCAGTTTCATGTGAGTTCACTTGCATTGTATGATGATCCTTCAGGGTGTTCAGCTGCTTCATTCTCTGATCCTTCAGGGTGTTCAGTTGCTTCATTCTCTAATCCTTCAGGGTGTTCAGTTGCTTCATTCTCTGATCCTTCAGGGTGTTCAGTTGCTTCATTCTCTAATCCTTCAGGGTGTTCAGTTGCTTCATTCTCTGATCCTTCAGGGTGTTCAGTTGCTTCATTCTCTAATCCTTCAGGGTGTTCAGTTGCTTCATTCTCTGATCCTTCAGGGTGTTCAGTTGCTCCATTCTCTAATCCTTCAGGGTGTTCAGCTGCTCCATTCTCTAATCCTTCAGGGTGTTCAGCTGCTCCATTCTCTAATCCTTCAGGGTGTTCAGCTGCTTCATTCTCTGATCCTTCAGGGTGTTCAGCTGCTTCATTCTCTGATCCTTCAGGGTGTTCAGTTGCTTCATTCTCTGATCCTTCAGGGTGTTCAGCTGCTTCATTCTCTGATCCTTCAGGGTGTTTAGTTGCTCCATTCTCTAATCCTTCAGGGTGTTCAGCTGCTTCATTCTCTGATCCTTCAGGGTGTTCAGCTGCTTCATTCTCTGATCCTTCAGGGTTTTCAACTGTTTCATTCTCTGATCCTTCAGGGTTTTCAACTGTTTCATTCTCTGATCCTTCAGGGTGTTTAGTTGCTCCATTCTCTGATCCTTCAGGGTGTTCAGTTGCTTCATTCTCTGATCCTTCAGGGTGTTCAGCTGCTTCATTCTCTGATCCTTCAGGGTGTTCAGCTGCTTCATTCTTTGATCCTTCAGGGTGTTCAGCTGCTTCATTCTCTGATCCTTCAGGGTTTTCAACTGTTTCATTCTCTGATCCTTCAGGGTTTTCAACTGTTTCATTCTCTGATCCTTCAGGGTGTTTAGTTGCTCCATTCTCTGATCCTTCAGGGTGTTTAGTTGCTTCATTCTCTGATCCTTCAGGGTGTTCAGTTGCTTCATTCTCTGATCCTTCAGGGTGTTCAGCTGCTTCATTCTCTGATCCTTCAGGGTGTTCAGCTGCTTCATTCTTTGATCCTTCAGGGTGTTCAGCTGCTTCATTCTCTGATCCTTCAGGGTTTTCAACTGTTTCATTCTCTGATCCTTCAGGGTTTTCAACTGTTTCATTCTCTGATCCTTCAGGGTGTTTAGTTGCTCCATTCTCTGATCCTTCAGGGTGTTTAGTTGCTTCATTCTCTGATCCTTCAGGGTGTTCAGTTGCTTCATTCTCTGATCCTTCAGGGTGTTCAGCTGCTTCATTCTCTGATCCTTCAGGGTGTTCAGCTGCTTCATTCTTTGATCCTTCAGGGTGTTCAGCTGCTTCATTCTTTGATCCTTCCGGGTGTTCAGCTGCTTCATTCTCTGATCCTTCAGGGTTTTCAACTGTTTCATTCTCTGATCCTTCAGGGTGTTTAGTTGCTCCATTCTCTGATCCTTCAGGGTGTTTAGTTGCTTCATTCTCTAATCCTTCAGGGTGTTCAGTTGCTTCATTCTCTGATCCTTCAGGGTGTTCAGTTGTATTCATGGTCAACATACAAGGCCTTGTAGCTAATTTTTTTTTAGTTTTTGACTTTCTAAATCTCTAATTTCTACTTGAAGTTTAAGTAATATAGTAGGCAAGTTGAAGTTAATAATAATATAAGCATTATTTTTGTTCAATTTGCAGGCAAAACCGACGAGAATACGATGAAAAAGTTCGACAACAAGCTGCCCGATTTAAGAATCCCAATTTGTGAATAATAAAATTGCTAATCCCATGTGCGTAACGTTTTTTTCTATTGTAAGCCAGTTTGTAACTAGCGAGCGTTATCGGCAACCCTTGAGTCCACGTGTTGACATCACATATTAAATTAACGTATTTATGCTGATAAGTAACGTGCATGCGATCTTGTAGCTATTAAAAATAATGAGAAAACTAGTTTTCCAAGATTTCAGGATAGGTCAGTTGATATATTTACTGTTTTACCATAAAATAGTCATATTAAAGTTAAGCATAACTCTTGGATCTTTTTATCGTTCTATATTAGGCGTCCTAATGCCAAATTAAGTTTTAAATTTTATGTAATATCCTATTATATGTACCTCGTCAATGTATTAATAATTTATCTTTTGGCCTCTTGTAGCAACTGAATTAAGCTAATCTATGAGCTGCTTGCGCTTTGAAGGAAACCCAGTGCAAAACTTAAATTTACTTATAGGATCAGTATTGACACTTTATAACTTGTTCACGCGCTTTGTAACTGCCTGTTTTAATTTGCCTGTGTGTGTGTTTAATGAAAAAAAAATAAAAAATCAATTGTAATAGGCGTCGGTTGTCACAGAATTTTTTAAAATTCATTTGAATTTATTTTTTGAGTATTAAGTGCCCCTGCACTTAAAGCAGAGTTTGCAAACTTTGCAATTGCTCTACATCGTTCCATACAGACAGACACGCACATTAGACATTTAGTATGGTAGAAGACAGGCATTAGTGATTTAGTAAATAGACTAGCGCATTTAAGCCCCCCTTGTGAAATTGATGCGTATCAAGATTTAAAAAAAATTTTTACACAAAACCCTCAGCCAATTTTGGCTGTCTATCATAGTAGTTTAAGTAGTTTAACGCAATTCCTTATAATATCTAGATATTAAATTAACAAAAACAATAAACTTTCAGCAATCATGACTGGTTGCATAGCCTGGCGCGTATGTTTACTGTGCCAAAAATCTCCATCGTCAATGTATCTGATTGTCGCTGGGTAAGACTGTTTATAAAGGTTGCTTACAAGAATCTGCTTTATTTAACAATTTCTGGTTTAGCTGCCGTACCTGACTCTCAAGGTAAAAAATATCACCTTCTCAACATCCACCCGATTTGTCAAGGTCAAAAGGTCACCTTTCCAACATCCACCCCTTTTGTCAAGGTCAAAAGGTCACTTGTCTGACATCCACCCCATTTTTCAAGGTCAAAAAGTCACCTTTTCGACATCACTCCATCTGGCAACGTCAAAAGGTCACCTTCCCAACATCCACCCCATTTTTCAAGGTCAAAAAGTCACCTTCCCAACATCCACCCCATTTGTCAAGGTCAAAAGGTCACCTTCCCAACATCCACCCCATTTTTCAAGGTCAAAAAGTCACCTTCCCAACATCCACCCCATTTGTCAAGGTTAAAAGGTCACCTTTTAGACATCCACCCCATTTGTCAAGGTCAAAAGGTCACCTTTTAGACATCCACCCCATTTTTCAAGGTCAAAAAGTCACCTTTTCGACATCACTCCATCTGGCAACGTCAAAAGGTCACCTTTTAGACATCCACCCCATTTGTCAAGGTCAAAAGGTCACCTTTTCGAGATCCACACCATTTGTCAAGGTCAAAAGGTCACCTTTTAGACATCCACCCCATTTGTCAAGGTCAAAAGGTCACCTTTTCGAGATCCACACCATTTGTCAAGGTCAAAAGGTCACCTTTTAGACATCCACCCCATTTGTCAAGGTCAAAAAGTCACCTTTTAGACATCCACCCCATTTGTCAAGGTCAAAAAGTCACCTTTTAGACATCCACCCCATTTGTCAAGGTCAAAAAGTCACCTTTTAGACATCCACCCCATTTGTCAAGGTCAAAAAGTCACCTTTTAGACATCCACCCCATTTGTCAAGGTCAAAAAGTCACGTGCCTGACAACCACCCCTTACCCACTGCAGGCGTCCCAGCGTCTGTCTATCTCTGCCCACCCAGTTAACATTTCGTCGCCTAAGCGGCGGCAACATCGACAAAAATTCCGGAACACCTCCCGGCAACTTATCGCCCGTCAGTTCGAGTCCAACCGGCCTAGCCAAACCTCTCGATTATTCGTCGGAAAATTCTCAATTGCGTAGAAGCGCCGATCCTAATTACGAATTGCGCGAATACATCGAATATTCCAAAGTGAACAGCTGGCACGCCGCTGTAGGTCGAAAATCTCCCACTATGAAATCCCGTTGGCCCTACGAACGGCTGGTTGTTGGCGTCTGTATGACAATATTTCTGGCTTATATCTACATCCGGCCGGAGAATTCCACTGACGAACAGTTCGGCATGGAAGAATTCGGCAAAGGATTATTCAGACCCAATCCGGCAATGGAGCATCACATCGCTGCCACCATACAGACAGTTGAAGCCAGAGGCGGTGACGCCAGTCTCTATAGGAATCAGCTAAAAATTCTGCTCAAAGAGAAGGAGCTCAAGATGGAACAGGAGCGTCAGGAGAAGGCTAAAGCTGATCTAAAATACGATCCGAAAGTGCACGACATCAAGTATTGAGCTAACTAGTGGTGACTGTCAAAACTGGAAAGTTACCGAAAAATTTTTATTTATCTGTTTTCTTTTTGCCCCTAAGGATTACACTATAATTTCCTTAGTGGCTTCTCGTAGATCTCATCCTCAGTTGACATAGATTCTCCTCAGTTCATAATGATTCCCCTCCTCAGTTCATGATGATTCCCCTCAGTTCATGATGATTACCCTCAGTTCATAATGATTCCCCTCCTCAGTTCATGATGATTCCCATCAGTTCATGATGATTACCCTCAGTTCATAATGATTCCCCTCCTCAGTTCATAACGATTCCCCTCAGTTCATAATAATTCCCCGCCTCAGTTCATAGTAATTCCCCTCCTCAGTTCATAATGATTCCCCTCCTCAGTTCATAGTAATTACCCTCCTCAGTTCATAATGATTCCCCTCCTCAGTTCATAATGATTCCCCTCCTCAGTTCATAGTAATTACCCTCCTCAGTTCATAATGATTCCCCTCCTCAGTTCATAGTAATTCCCCTCCTCAGTTCATAATGATTCCCCTCCTCAGTTCATAATGATTCCCCTCCTCAGTTCATAGTAATTCCCCTCCTCAGTTCATAATGATTCCCCTCCTCAGTTCATAATGATTCCCCTCCTCAGTTCATAATGATTCCCCTCCTCAGTTCATAATGATTCCCCTCCTCAGTTCATAATGATTCCCCTCCTCAGTTCATAATGATTCCCCTCCTCAGTTCATAGTTATTCCCCTCCTCAGTTCATAATGATTCCCCTCCTCAGTTCATAGTTATTCCCCTCCTCAGTTCATAATGATTCCCCTCCTCAGTTCATAATGATTCCCCTCCTCAGTTCATAGTAATTCCCCTCCTCAGTTCATAATGATTCCCCTTAGTTTACATAGATTTCCATAAAAGTTTACACTAATTTCCCTGTTTACTCAATTCTCTCTTTACCCCGTAATTCTGCTAAGTAAATTGGTAGCGTGAAAGCTCTAAATTTTTTGAATACTGAGCATTAAAACTGCGAGTTTACTTAAAAGAGTTAATTATATTTCTGGATTAGGCCTGCCTTTTTCTGTATAAAAATACAATGTTAAATTTTACGCGATATCTTCTGTTGCCGTTTGGTTGCATTCAAATGAAAACAGATTCTAGCGAATTGTCATTAGTTTGAGCTTCAAATAACAAGGATTTTTTTAAATTTCCGTTTTAGCAATTTTCTTAGATTAGGATTATTTTAAACCACCCTATGTCTACTCCACCTCTTCCGCTATCTACCCCCAACCACCCTATGTCTACTCCACCTCTTCCGCTATCTACCCCCAACCTCCCTATGTCTACTCCACCTCTTCCGCTATCTACCCCCAACCTCCCTCTGTCTACTCCACCTCTCCCGCTATCTACCCCAAGCACCCTCTGTCTACTCCACCTCTCGCTATCTACCCCAAGCACCCTCTGTCTACTCCACCTCTCGCTATCTACCCCAAGCACCCTCTGTCTACTCCACCTCCCGCTATCTACCCTAACCACCCTGTCTACTTCACATTTTCTATCTACCCCCAACCACCCTCTGTCTGCTCTAACCCCACTAACCCTCCGAACTGGTTCGCCATCCCAGTATAAGTCAGTCAACATCCCTAGACGCCGGCAGCCTATCAATCAACACATCCTCATTGGCTTCGGCCACAGTTTCTGTTGGCGCCCTGGCGCCCTTCAATTTGCCGCTATGCGCCAGAAAAATTAGCGCCGAACCGGCGTAGATAGCGGCCGCCGCGGACACCAGCACGAGGCCCGGGCCGCAGGACCAGCTGGTTAGGCTGGTTTGGCCGGCCCCGTATAGTTGGCCTTGTCGATTGAGAAAGTTCAGGTCGGACAGGTTGGCGTTTGAGTAGCCGGTTCTTAGGCTCCGGGTGTAGGCGTCGATGCTCACGATTAGACAGACGGCTGAAATGGAACGTTGTCCGGTTGAAAAGAACAGGTTAAAACAGGTTCTGAGTAGCAACCGGTAAACGTCAACGGACTCTGTCTCTAAGGGGTTCCTTCAACCCCCGTGTGTCTAAGGGTTTCCTCCAAGCAGGTTCGCTTCACAAGCTAGAAATTTCACAACCTAGAAAATATTAGCATGCTCTTTCACTAGCGAGAAATTTCACTATCTAGAAATTTCATAACCTAGAAAATTTTAGCAATTGCTAATGCTAAAGCAGTTTTCTAGGCTGTGAAATTTCTAGATAGTTTCTAGATTTAGTGAAAGAGCGTGCTTTCTAGGTTGTGAAATTTCTAGCTTGTCAAAGCGCCCCAGGGGTTCCTCCAACCCTCGTGTGTCTAAGGGGTTCCTTCAACCCTTAAGGAGTCCTTCAACCACCTGTATTTAAGCGGTTCCCTGATTGATTCCTAAACTAAGCCTAGTGTGAATGTGTTAAAAAAATCGCCATCAAATATCAGACAAACTGCCTACTGATTAGCGCGTGCACAGCGGCGGCTGCTCTTTTGAACGTGTACCGCGGATTAACCAGCGAATAGAAAGCGAAACCGTGAGCCATCAGCATCAGTAGGCAGCTAATCGACAGTAGGCTGATGGCAGTCTCAAGAAGAGCTGAATATTTGGCAAGGGTTCAAGAGTTTTATGCTTAGAAAATAATATTTAGTTGAATTTCAATTGTTAGAAGCGTATTCTCACAGACGACAGCTCTGTTAGTTGGCGTGTCCTGGCCATCAGATGCGGCTACTAGCCAGGCTACCAGCTGAACTTTGCCGGTGTTTGAATCTGAAATCAAATTATAGAGACGAATTTTCGAGTAACAGTAGTTGCATTGATAATGAGTAATCAGAGTTTTCTATATCGATCAACAAAGCATCAAGGCAGTGATGCTATTTTTAGAACAATTTCTTACTTCGGTGTACACTCAGAGGGAAGAGATTAGACTTGAAAAAACTCTCTGTACATTTAGACTAGTTACGTAATCTAAGTAAAAGATGTACATTAGCAAGCAGCTTTAAGTTAAACCAGCCAGACCTGTACAATGCACAGTCCAGAGTCCTTGATAGCAGTCCAACTCGGCAGTGGGCTGCTCCTGATGTTTGACAGTGCCAACACCCCCAGCGGCCGGTGCCGTGCTGGCTGTTGGTCCCATCGAGAACGCGTCGGAGTTTCCGTACCGTCGCAGGCTGAGCCTCGCCCAGCAACTGGTGCTGGTGGCTCCCAGAGTCAGCACCGAGGCTGCCACAGTGGCCAGAGCGGCCAGGACGGGGCCTCGATTGCGTCTCCTGGTTGCTAGGCGAACGAAACGGCGCCAGAAGGATGTCGGACCGTCAACGTCAGGAGGTTCAGGTTGCATTTTGAGTGACAGCTAAAGAAATGCTTTTTCACCTGTTTTTCGCTGCCTATAAGTTCTCATATTATAAGCATAATGGTTCAGGGACTCCTGTATAAATTATCTGGATAGGAAATTCTATTTTCATATCTGAGTTGCTATAATCTAGTCCAGGTGAATTGTAATAGACGTCCTTGTCTCTCAAATCCAATCGAAGCAACAAGGAAGATTAAGAAAAAAAGGCAATCCGATACAGCCAATGAGGATTAACATGGAGGGAAAAATGCAGATTTATCGAATAGGGGAAAACTAAGTCGGAAAAAAAAGAAATTAAAAAGCAAATTCACAAGCGCACAGTTTCAAATTTCCTATTTCTAAGATATATAAAGAACAGCTTGCATGGCAGTTAGGATCAAACCTGCCTCGAACCTGCTGCCTTAAACAATATTTAGTGTAAATATTGTTCGAATATTAAAGTACTCATTGGTACTTGCGCATGAGTGTAAATAAGTCCCCAATGGGTGGAAAATCAAAGCGCCAAAAATGAAAATATTTGTGCAAATCAATCAATCACTTCTCTACGCCACGGGTATAGCTAGTAGATAAAACAGTAAAACTGTTGTAAAATATCAAAGTTCTACAGTTTTGAAGGATTCGACTTAAGAGCAAAATATGTAAAGGGTTTGTGGTTTGGTAAATAAATGTTCGATCAAGGTTAAAAAGTCGCGTATAGAGGCGTTAAAGTTATAGTCTAGCTAGTTAAGTCACATAGACGAGTTGATTGAAAACCTCGGACCTACAGTCGAGCCTAGGGATTTTATCCCTATTTGCAAGGCATATACCCTCGACGCAGAGCTCTCTTATTAGGTCGCGGGTGAAGGACGCATCACGCGCTCAAGACACAGACTCTCTAATTAAACAGAAGCAGCACAATGCAGTAACAGGTGCAGTGGCATTTTCAAGCTGCCTGCAGTATAGCCTTCGCCTCGTTTATTTAGTCACGCAGTTGCTGGCTAATTGTCACGTGACTCAAAAGCCGCCGCGCGCAGGTCTTTCTCTTTGAAGATCCGTACATAAGCTAGTCCTTTAGTTATCTCGCACTTGTACTTGAAAACGGAAAACATCCTTATGAAAAGGATGCATGCAGGTATCGCTGTTTGTTTGTTTTAAAGCAATGCAAAAGAAGGACACGCAGACTTAAACATATTTTTTTGAAGAAATAACGCAATCATAAGCCGTCTGAAACCACTAGTAGTCCTAGTGGTCCTTGTGTGTAAATAGGGAATTTGACAGATTGGGAAATGTGACAGAACGGGGAATGTGACAGAATGGGGATTGTGACAGATTGGGGAATGTGACAGATTGGAGAATGTGACAGATTGGGGAATGTGACAGATTGGGGAATGTGACAGATTGGGGAATGTGACGGATTGGGGAATGTGACGGATTGGGGAATGTGACGGATTGGGGAATGTGACGGATTGGGGAATGTGACGGATTTAGGAATGTGACGGATTGGGGAATGTGATGGATTTGGGAATGTGACGGAGTGGGGAATGTGACGGATTGGGGAATGTGGCAGATTGGGGAATGTGACAGATTGGGGAATGTGACAGATTGAGGAATGTGACGGATTGGGGAATGTGGCAGATTGGGGAATGTTTCAGATTGGGGAATGTTTCAGATTGGGGAATGTGACAGATTGGGGAATGTGATGGAGTGGGGAATGCGACAGAGTGGGGAATGTGACGGATAAGGAATGTGACGGATAAGGGAATGTGACAGATTGGGGAATGTGACAGATTGGGGAAAAATCAATCAGGAAGTCAGCACAGTAAAATTTTCCAATATTCACTACAGGGAACAAACCAAAAAGTGCCTCTATAGTTTTAAGGCTGCGAGCTGCACAAACTGTTTATTTTTTATTGAAATTAAAATTTTCCTAGAAAGCTGCACGTCATTTGTACGATGCTTAACAGAAAAACTAAAGCACTAAGCTATACTACTAAATTTTTAGCAGTTTGTCTAATCCTACGTGACCCTGAATTAGCTGCGCAGCTGCAGTCGCCAAATAAACTAACGGGCGCCAACCAGACAGGCCCAGGACGCCGCAGCTAGCAGCAGCGTTGCCATGGCAACAGGCTGTGCGGCTAGTTCGCCAGATGACGCGGCGCTGGCTTTGGCCGCCGTGGACGAGGACTTGTCGCTCTCGGCTGAGCGCGTGGCCTTCGGCGCCGCCGCAGCGGCCACCTCCATCTTCTCCGCCGGCGGCGGCTCGGGGATGGTGACCTTCTCCATCAGGATGGCCGGCGGGGTCGGTGCCGGGCCGACAGCGCCGCCAGCCAGGCTGACGTTGTTGAACCCGGGCTGCAGGTTGCAGAGATCGTAGCCGCAGAATCGGCAGTCTTTCCACTGCAGCTTGGAGCAGTGAGGCTGGCAGCCAGTGAGGACGTGCTGCTCAGGCGGCGGGGGGTGGGTGACACACTGGCAGAATGTCTAGATTGTTCGAATCCCCTAAATGACAGACTCATTCAAATCCCCTGTCAAACGACAGACTCGTTCAAATCCCCAAAATGACAGGCTCCTTCAAATCCCCTAAATGACAGACTCGTTCAAATCCCCTAAATGACAGGCTCCTTCAAATCCTCTAAATGACAGACTCGTTCAAATCCCCTGTCGAATGACAGACTCATTAAAATCCCCTAAATGACAACAACAACAACAACAACAAAGTACGCTGTCAGATGGAAAATCAGCGTAAATAAATGGCAGAATGTCTAGATTGTTCGAATCCCCTAAATGACAGACTCATTCAAATCCCCTGTCAAACGACAGACTCGTTGAAATCCCCTGTCAAATGACGGACTCGTTCAAATCCCCCGTCAAAAGAGAACTTCGTTAAAATCCCCTAATCCCATACTAAAAGTCAGACTCTTTCGAGTCCATCACTAAAAGACAGTTAGACAGACTCTTTCAAATCCCCTGTTAAAAATCCCATATAAAAGGACAGACTCGCTCAAATCTAAGAAATGTGAATCATCAAATTTAAGAAATTTTGAGAGCGCTAATCTCACATCGGGATCATTGGGATTTGTGCTGGCCGTGCAGTTTTCATCCTGGGCGCAGAAAACCGGCAGTGGCAGGGCGCCCACTTTGGTATCCATGGACGCGTAGCACAGCTTCAGCTTGGCAACGCTGGGCTTGAAAGCCTCGCCGTACTCTGTGTTGCACAGGTCGGTGCTGCACTCGCGACAGTCTACTTTGCTTTGATCAAAGCTGCCGCAATTGCCGCAGCCGAAGTACAGCTCCTGTGGACATCAAATTGCGGTCAAAGGTCAATGGGATTATGAATCAACGAGGTAGATTGTTTATGACAGTTCGTAATTTTTATGATGCTCCACAGGGGGGATGAGCCTAATTATGATCGCAAGGTCCCGAGTTCGAGTCCTACAGGAATTTCTAGGAAACAATCGATCGGGTACCAGTACGTCTTTGTTCTTCAAATTTGATCATTTTTAAAAAATGTGTCTATCCAATATTAGAAAAAAACTCACAAAAAATCCCGGATCTGCTTCCCAATTCTTTCGCCGCTTCTCCACGCACATTTGAGTGCTATTTTTGGTTGTGCAGTTGGCCAATTCTCTGGGAAATACGGCAGTCACGGTGGTGTGATTGCCCCGGTAACAGGTGAGAGCGTTACCAGCGTGGGCCAGGCCTGTGTAGGATGGAGATATCAATTTTGAGGTAGCATTCTAATACGAGCATATTATATTATTTGAAGTGGAGTACGTGCAGCTACACCCAACGTAGCGATCACAGTATAGTTCAAGGTTTTCCCGTGGAATGCCCGTCGGGGGTGGGGTTCAATGTATGCACGTTAAGCACACAGACTGTACACTACCCGGGGATGAGAAAGTCAGGACATATGTACACTTGTGTGAGCTAGTGTGCGACTTCTGATTGGCTGTGGGACTTTGTCATTGAATGTGCAGCCGCCCACTATCTGCTGGTGCCCTGTCCACAGACTTCGTGCAATTATTGTTCTTTGACCATCATTCTTCTTGGGATCCTAATCCCATATACATGTAGTAGATTAGACTCTAATTACCGAAAGCACGGCATCTATATGTAACAAGGAAATATGCTAACTTCAATTGTAACTTACCCAGCAAAAGCCCAACAAGCAGGCAGATATGCGTCCACATTTTGTCGACAAAAGAAAGAAAGAAAGAACCTTCGTACAATAATTAATTATTTAGTTGACTATATTAAATAGAGCTGGCAAATATCGAGCTTCAGGGAGTCAAAAATTCATCGAGGTAAGGTCACCCCACCCCATACTGCGATGTGCAGGATTGGCCATAGACAGTTTCAAAAGAGCATTTTTAAAAGCTATCTAAACTTTTGCATCGAACTGTAACACAATTTCTAAATTATGGCTATAAAGTTAATAAATCAGATAAAGCTTTGAAGTATGCTTTGGCAAGTGAAGTTTTACTTTCTTATTAACTTTATTTAATGCCTTTTTGTATCATAAAATGCACGTTGTATGTCATAGTGTAGTGCCTGTGCACTTGTTTCTCGCCAGGGTTAGGCTGTCAGCCAGACCGGTTTGCAAACCGGTTGGGGGCAGCTTGACCTTTGGCTCGCCCTCCCCCCTTCTGCGTGCCCCGCGGCGTCCCCTGATTGGCTGCGATCGGCCCTGCCTGCTACCACTTCCCCCAGCCCTGCGTGGCTATGCTCTCCATGCCAATCCCTACCCCTCCTCGCGTCACCTTAGACCCGTCCCCCGTCTGCCCCAGCCCCCCTGCCCACCCGCTTGGTTGTTATTTATGTTCTGAGGATATACGCGTGCCAGGGCGGCAGCGTATAAGCTAGGTTGCACTCCTGCCATTTGTTTGCGATACCAATCTATAGAGGTTGAGCCGTAAAGTCGGTCTCAGACTGTGAAACCTCAAATTAATCAAATATATCTTAAAGACGAGCTCCCGAGCAGAGTAGCTCCCTGGCTACAATCGTCCCCTGTGTTCCGACCGCTAAGCACTGCGTTTGTTGCTTCTTTCAGATTGCCAGATCCGAGTTATACTCTTATTTAAATACGCACCTGCCAGGGCGTCCCTACGCCTGCTAGGTCGGCTACTAGAGCACCATACCAATACGAGTACTGACTTAGAAGTGCTGCGTGAGCGTCCTATCGCCACCAGTGCCAGGCCGAAGCTGAGCGTCCTTACGCCAGTGGAGGCAACCTTTAGACCGGAGCGTCCTAACGCCTGAATTAGACTTCTAGTACGTACAAAACTCAATAGTACTGTAGGCCGGGGACCCGTAACCGACCACAGTCACTACGAGCGTACAATAGAAAATTTTTTTTATTACCTTCATGACTTATTGCTAAGCAATGTGAGCAATCTAAAGGACTACAGTACTTATTTTTGCATAGCTGATTCTGTTAATTAATCAGCTCAACAGCCTGAGGATCTGGGAGGCTGTCGGGATATCCAACATCCTGAGGATCTGGGAGGCTGTCGGGATATCCAACATCCTGAGGATCTGGGAGGCTGGAAGCTCAACAGCCTGAGGATCTGGGGGGCTGTCGGGATATCCAACATCCTGAGGATCTGGGAGGCTGTCGGGATATCCAACATCCTGAGGATCTGGGAGGCTGTCGGGATATCCAACATCCTGAGGATCTGGGAGGCTGTCGGGATATCCAACATCCTGAGGATCTGGGATCTGAGTTATAATATTGATATCAGCAAATATCCCAAATGAGTTTAGTTAATATACTAATAAAGTCAACACAGTAAGGCTACAATTTAAAATGAATAATATATTGTTATTATTAAATTGGCGCGATGTTAATGTGTATTGGACCGGAATAACCATAGCTTATAGAAGGCGCAATGCTGATACGATAACGCAATTGTCAATCAATTCAAACAATAAACCATATTAATTAGACAGAGACAGTCGGCAAAAATATAATCAAGAAAAGGCAGATTATCTATTTAAATAATTCAATTACTAAATAAGCGCTAAAGAGCACATAATTTCGAAATCTGCATAGGAAAATGATTTTATTTCGCAAAACTTTTTTTGTTTTAACGAACGAAATAGATTATTGACTTAAAGCCAAAACTATAACTCTCTAAATTGAAGCTTTTATAGAAAAAAAACATGTCAATCAAGCTTGCGATTTATCTAAGCCTCAAACGACCAATTAAAAACCGTCACCGGCCATTAGCATAGCAACAATTTTTTCTGCCCGTTCAACGCATTGAGCGGCCAGGTTTTGCCCGGGCGAAGGCAGCTCTCTAGCAGCGACATCTAATCGGTTGGCAGCAGCCAGACGGACCAGAAGTTGTTCAACACTGGAGCAACGAGACACGTCTCGAGGCGTCAAGGCCTGATGAGCGAGGGCTTCGGACGAGAGTCTGTCAAGGCTGAGCCAACCCGACTGAGCTGCTTTGGACAGCTCCGACAGCAGCTGCTGAAGCTGCGGAGCCAGGATGTGATGAAGCTGAGCCTGTGCTTGGCTAGAAGCAGAAACAGAAGCAGCAGCAGGAGGAGGAGGCGAAACTTGCGACTGAATTTTTAGCCTATGGTTTTTGCCAGAGCAATGCTCTTCCACAGCTTTCTCTCCGCTGAGCAGTTTGTCACAGAGCTGGCAATGGTATTGACTTTTTGTGGCATCTTTTATAACAATGTAGGGATCTGCTCTATTGGAGTTTTTGTTAGTGACAGACACTTCGACTGCAGCAGCAGAAGAGGACAGATCTGTTGATGGAGCATTGCCGGATTGACGCTCGGCCAATTTCTTCTTGTGCCTCTGACTAGCCAGGTGTATTTCAAAATTTTCTTTACCGCTAACTTTTTTATTGCAGACATCGCAAGTGAACTGAGTCTGTTTTTGCGGCTCATTGCTTAATGCTTTAGCATGTTGCTGCCCATTTAAATGGATCTGCCAATTAATTGGCCCATCAGGAACGTTGCAATTGCAGATTTGGCAGAAGTTCTGCTGCAATTGCTCCTGCTGCAGGTGCTGCAGATTTTGTTGCGGATGTTGCAGACTTTGTTGCGGATGTTGCAGACTTTGTTGCGGATGTTGCAGACTTTGCTGCGGATGTTGCAGACTTTGTTGCGGATGTTGCAGACTTTGCTGCGGATGTTGCAGACTTTGCTGCGGATGTTGCAGACTTTGTTGCGGGGGTTGCTCACTTAGCTGCTGTGGATTAGGTTGCTGTTGCAAACTAGACAAGTTTCTTAAGTGTTCTAGGTGCTTTAGATGCTCCAAATACTGAAGATACTGCAGGGGATCATGAGGCTGCGATGCAGATTGCTGCTGCTGTTTTCTCTCAGATTCGGCAACATTTTTCATGTGGCTGCGTCCTTCTTGGTGCTGTCTGAACGCCAAATCGCTATTGCACGTTATTTTGCAAAGTTCGCAGTAAAAGTTGGACCCAGACATTGCCAGTGCGCAGGTTTGCTATGAGCGCGAACGAGGCTGTGGAAAAGGTGGACGAGGTTAATGCTTAAATCTATGTGAAATTTTTTCTCAATATCAAGGAAATAGAACGCCTACAAAAAATTTTAGACTGGATTTTAGCGACTCTAACAAAATTTTCACAAGATAAATTAGCACTCTAAAGTACAATAAGAATGAAACCTTGACTGGTGAAGAATCAACAATAAACTACGCTCGTATATGGAGAATGTATATTGGATGAAGAGTCATCCTCTTACTCCATGGATAATCATCCCTAAACTGCACGGAGAATCATCCCTAAACTGCACGGAGAATCATCCCTAAACTGCACGGAGAATCATCCCTAAACTGCTTAGAGAATCATCCCTAAGCTGCATGGAGAATCATCCCTAAACTGCACGGAGAATCATCCCTAAACTGCACGGAGAATCATCCCTAAACTGCACGGAGAATCATTCCTAAACTGCATGGAGAATCATCCCTAAGCTGCATGGAGAATTATCCCTAAACTGCATGGAGAATCATCCCTAAACTGCACGGAGAATCATCCCTAAACTGCACGGAGAATCATCCCTAAACTGCACGGAGAATCATTCCTAAACTGCATCGAGAATCATCCCTAAACTGCACGGAGAATCATCCCTAAACTGCACGGAGAATCATCCCTAAAGTGCACGGAGAACCATCCCTGAACTGCATGGAGAATCATCCCTAAACTGCACGGAGAATCATCCCTAAAGTGCACGGAGAATCATCCCTAAGCTGCATGGAGAATCATCCCTAAACTGCATGGAAAATCATCCCTAAACTGCTTAGAGAATCATCCCTAAGCTGCATGGAGAATCATCCCTAAACTGCATTGAAAATCATCCCTAAACTGCTTAGAGAATCATCCCTAAGCTGCATGGAGAATCATCCCTAAACTGCATTGAAAATCATACCTAAACTGCTTAGAGAATCATCCCTAAGCTGCATGGAGAATCATCCCTAAGCTGCATGGAGAATCATCCCTAAACTGCATGGAAAATCATCCCTAAACTGCTTAGAGAATCATCCCTAAGCTGCATGGAGAATTATCCCTAAACTGCTTAGAGAATCATCCCTAAGCTGCATGGAGAATCATCCCTAAACTGCATGGAGAATCATCCCTAAACTGCATGGAGAATCATCCCTAAACTGCTTAGAGAATCATCCCTAAGCTGCATGGAGAATCATCCCTAAGCTGCATGGAGAATTATCCCTAAACTGCATGGAGAATCATCCCTAAACTGCATGGAGAATCATCCCTAAACTGCATGGAAAATCATCCCTAAACTGCTTAGAGAATCATCCCTAAGCTGCATGGAGAATCATCCCTAAGCTGCATGGAGAATCATCCCTAAACTGCATGGATAATCATCCCTAAACTGCTTAGAGAATCATCCCTAAGCTGCATGGAGAATTATCCCTAAACTGCATGGAGAATCATCCCTAAACTGCATGGAGAATCATACCTAAACTGCATGGAGACTACACAACGAACAAAGACTAAACTAAATTCACAGTTTCCTAGTTTTAAGAGTAATAAAATAAAAAGTACACTAAGCAAACCGAATCAACTACTATTTAGTAGTTCGTAAAACATATATATATTTTTTAAAAAGTTCTTACTTAAATTACCGCACCGGAAAAAATGTTATAGTGAATTGGCAATAGAGTCAGCAAAAAACCTATCACCAATTTAGGCAAAAAAAACTATGATCTACACAGTTGATGCTCGCATTTTTTGCGCATTATTAACTATAATGATCATTCAATGGAATATAATGAGCGGTATATTAATAAACAGAACAACTTTAAAAATTTTTGATAATAATTATCATAATTATATTACTTGTTTATTTACTTAATTAGGCATAAAAAATCTATATAATATAATGAAAAGGCAGTCACAAAAAACATTCCCAAGAAATGTTGCGCATAATCCGTCGAATTAAAAAAATCAAAACTTTTGGCGATACGTATCGAGTATTGTTAATCAAGTACAATCTAAACAAATTAATAAATCATTAGACCATTTCAATCGTTATTGGATCAAATTAATCAAATTGGAAAACAAAAAACTAAAACCCTACAGTAAAAAAGCTGACAAAAGTTACTTTATAAAGTTAAAAAAATCTACTTAGACTTCCCGTCAGCAGTAGCGCCATCCTTCTTTGGCCCGGTGAAATTCTTTTTCAAACCCTGCCAACACTTATAATAATTGGCGTCCAAGCGTTGACAATTGCGATTAGCCCAGCTAGTGACGGCCAAACTCAACGAAGATTCAAACATGAATGACATCGTGCCGTCGGCTACGCGTTGAGGCGCCAACTCAGCTGTGGACGCTTTGTTGAAACAGTCGGCGTCTGGGCCGTGCGGCGTCATCATGGAGTGCAGAGTGGCGCCGCCGGGCAGGAAGCCCTCCTCCTTGGCCTCGTAGTTGCCGTACACTAGGCCCATGAACTCGCTCATACAGTTGCGATGATAATATGGCGGTCGGAATGTCTTGTCGGCTACGCCCCATCTTGGCGGAAAGATGACAAAGTCGCATAGGGCAGTGCCAGCCTTTTATTAATGAGAGATTTAGGCCAATATTAGTCTTTGTTCGATGCTTCATTAATTTAAATTCTTAAACCACATCATTTTTGGTTAAAGCCAAATTGTGAGGAATTTTTGGGTCTTCGTTAGAAGCTATCCTGTCAGGATAAGATTTTAAAATCAACGAAGGTCTTTGTTCGAAGCTATATAGTCAGGGTGAAATATCAAAAGCCAGATGGGTCTTTGTTTGGAGCTTAATTATGAGGATGAGATATTGAAAGACGCATGGGTCCTTGTTCGAAGGAATACTGTCAGGATTATATTTGAAACTATATGGGTCTTTGTTCAAAGCTTTATTATTAGGATAAGATTTAAAACATGAGTCTTTGTTCGAAGCTTCACTGTCAGGATGAGATACTGAAAGCCATATGGGTCTTTGTTCGAAGTTATATGGTAAGGATAAGATTGGAAACCACGTGAGTCTTTGTTCGAAGCTATATTAATATTAATATCACGATGAGATTCTTAAAACACTACGAGTCTTTGTTTAAAGCACTAAAACAGCGCCACAAAGACCAACCTTAACGCCGGGACAGGTTAACACAGTGAAAATACTCGGATCCATGTGATCCACCGACACCGAGTTAACCACAACAAAATTGGCCAAATCGTATTTGTAGGGCGCATAGTTGCCATGCCAGGCGACCACGTCGAATGGCGAGTGATGCTGGACGGCGGCAAACAGGGCGCCCTGGTATTTGCTGATAATCTGAAATCCGTCGCCATCTGGCAAGTCGCGATCCTCGTACCAAGCTACCGGGGTGAGGAAATCCCGCGGATTAGCCAAGCCGTTGGCCCCGATTGGGCCGAGGCAGGGCAGAACGAAATGATTGCCCCACACTTCAAGGATGTAGCCACGGCTAGGCCCGGCGACTTCAACGGCGAATCGGATGCCCTGCTGGATGACGCAGATCTCGCGAGGACGAACCTGGCATGTTGGAAAGAGAGGGAGGCATATTTTCTTTGTGTCGAAATTGACTTTAAAGGGAATCATTAAATAAAATTTCAAGGTAAGGCATAGATGCAAACTCTGAGAAGCTAGAAATAAAATTAAAAGACCCAGTAATGTACACTGAGAGAAGTCAGTAGTGTACTTTTAGAGAAGTTAAAAATGTACTTTTAGAGAAGAGGAATGCAAAATTTAGAGAAGCTAGAAATTTACATTTAGAGAAGCGAGGAATGTACATTAGGAGAAGCTAGAAATTTACATTTAGAAAAGCCAGGAATGTACATTTAGGAAAGCTAGAACTGTACATTTAGAGAAGCCAGGAATGTACATTAAGAGAAGCTAGAAATTTACATTTAGAAAAGCCAGGAATGTACATTTAGGAAAGCTAGACCTGTACATTTAGAGAAGCCAGGAATGTACATTTAGAGAAGCTAGAAATGTACATATAGAGAAGCCAGGAATGTACATAAAGAGAAGCTAGAAATGTACATTTAGAGAAGCTAAAAATGTACATTTAGAGAAGATAGAAATTTACATTAAGAGAAGCTAGAAATTTACAATTAGAGAAGCCAGAAAAGTACATTTAGAGAAGCCAGAAAAGTGCATTTAGAGAAGCCAGAAATGCACATTTAGAGAAGCTAGAAATGTACATTTAGAGAAGCCAGAAATGTTCATTTAGAGAAGCCAGAAATGTTCATTTAGAGAAGCCAGAAATGTACATTTAGAGAAGATAGAATTACAGAACTAGCACTGTTGAAACAACAACCGAAATAATCGTCACACTATACTGTGAAAATCTTCGCACTAAAAGCAAGCGCAAGCAACGAACCTGCATTTTGCCCATCTCGGTAGTTATGCGAAGCTCGCCCTGCTGCGGCACAATTAGAAAATCGCCGTCGGCATTGTACAAAGCCCGATTGGTCATGCTGGCATTGCAGGCGTACACGTGAATGGCGGTGCCGTAGCGAGTTTTTGGATCGCCAGCTCCGCACAAGGTGGCCAAACCTTCGACAAAATCGACGGGTTTATCGTCCTGACTGGGCACAGTGAATGGCAGCCAACGCAGCTGATTGGGATTAGGCGGCTCGGCATTGAACCCGTCGGCATTGGAAACAAAATTTTCTGGCGCCGATTTAAACGGAGCAAACGGTTCGTGCAGGGCGCTGGGATGAATCCGATAGAGCCAGACGCGCTCGTTGGACTCGCGAGGCGCAGTGAAAGCGGTGCCAGAGAGCTGCTCGGCGTAGAGACCGTAGGGGCACTGCTGGGGGTTGTTTTGACCGCGAGGCGGCAGGGCGTTCGGGCAGCGCGGATCTTCGCTGGCGAATTCGTTGCCGAAGCCGCTTTGGTACTGCCGATGCAAATTGTCCATAGAGGGGTGAATAAATTTAGATTTAAAAACCTGTTTGCACTACTTACTTTCAAATTTAAAATAAGTAGCGTAGAGCGTTTAGATAATATTTTTATTCTATAAAATAAAATAGTAAAACCAAGTAAAAAGCTTAGCACTGTAAACTGCTTTCAAATAGTAAAAATTAATTAGCTTTAGCAAATGTGATACTAGGGACAAATATTTGAATGGGACATTATTGCTAATTGCACTGCAAACCCTCAGGTTGCTATACAAGATGTGGTTTACTATGGCAACTTTAATTAACCAATCATTGTGCAGCTTATCAATAAAGTGGATGACCAGGAGCCTTGATTTCAAAATAAAATTACATTTGGTCCATGGCATAGGCAAGAGTTAGAAATATCCTAATGCTCTTTGGATTAATATCAAGGTTATATACAAAACAAAACAATAGAAAGCTCTAAAAATAGTGAAATTTCCACCTAAGCTTCTAGCAAGTAGGGAACTTAGAGATATAGTCAAATTTTGGGAAATTCTATATTTTTCTATTGGAATTACTAGGTAATCAGTTAATGAATGATAAAAAATTTTGTATTTTATTTAGAATTAGTGAATATTTAGTTAGACTATAATAATCTTCATGCATGCCTAACAGTCAGCCAAGTTGGCCAATTCAGCTGACTGATTTGGTGGCTGACTAAGGTAAGTTGCAAAATTGGTGAGCTAAGTTGCAAAATTGGCAATGTAAGTTGCAAAATCAGTAAAAACTGAGGAGGTAAGTCACAAAATTGAAGGGGTAAGTTGCAAAATAGGTAAAAATTGAGGAGGTAAGTTGCAAAATCAAAGGGGAAGTTATAGGATAGGCAGTATAAATGTAAAATTTTGAGAACACAAAAAATTGGCAAGTAGTAACATATAGGCAAGAAGTGGTTTGAGGGACCTTTTTTGTTCCTTCCAACTTTTGTCCTAAGAAAGTCGCAAATTTATTTTCAATTAAGTTGCATTTTAGCTAAAAAAATTTTCCACGTTGCATATGCATGTATATCTTTAGACTAACCTATTATTGCTAGGACTATGCATATAGCCTACATAGGTCTTAGCTAAATAAAAAAATTGGCTAGCCTAGGCCTAATATAAAAACTAAAAAAGTAGTAATATAATTTAAAAAATATAATAAATAGACCTATAGAAAATCTTTAATATAAAAACTGACACTGACCTAATGGTTTCAAATAAGAAAAATATAGAATAGGCAGGAGGAAGAGAAATTAAATAGCTTAATAGTCCTAATTTCTATCTATGAATTTTTTCTCATGATAGGTTTTATAGACCTAACTAAGACCTAAATTAAGTACAAATAAAGTAAATACAAATCTTTTATTTATTATTTTGTGCTACTCCATAGGCAATGTTATTGTTAAAAGGCCTAGTTATGCCAAAAAATTGAATTTCACTGTATAATTAGTTTATAACAGGCTTAGGCTGCTACCCCTAGGACTAGCCTATATGTTAAGAAATAATCGATTGTCAGAGCAATGTAGGGCCAAAGGCTGGAGAGCATAACAGTAGACTTATATTAAAATATTATTAAGTTGTAATAAAATACAATATGCAACATACCTTGTAATCCTCAGAAAACACTTTGCTGTCGATGTTTTCAGAAGATTTAACTGCCTTGGGCTCACTTGACTTGACTGGGGTTCTACTCGTCCGTTTCATGGTTCCGTATGAGTAACTTTAGATAAATTTAGTTAAAATAACAATGCTAGTTACTTAAAGATCACTACTAAGAACGGAAATAAGTTTTTAACGGGTTAAGAGCTGTCAGCTAAACGTGCGTCGCAGTGTAAAAAATTATTTTTTACTGACGTCTTAACTACGAAAACCGCGAACCGCGAAATATTTCTTAGAAACTACTTTGGTAGTTGTACCATTTGAATCTGTGCCGTTTCACGTGTTTCTTAAGTAACGCATTTTCAGCTGGTTTATTCCTGTCAATGCATTTCTTCTTGTTTTATAGAGGGTAGAATGCTTTTTGGGATCGCTCAGGGATTAAATTATTTCTCACAGTGTCGTGGTGAAGAATTAGAAAAATTGATAGAATAATAAGGGAAAAGCAGAATAGCCTTAGGTTTCTGGCTGACTGTAGAAAATTATAGAAATAATTCGGTGATAGAGGCAATTGCTTAAATAAGACGCACAAAACCAAAGGGGAAGTGCGAAAAGCAATACTGCCGAGGGGCTGAAGACGGGAAAGGGAGAGATATAGAGAGGGAGTTGAGAGAGAGAGAGGGGGCGACAGAATGAGTCACCAGAGGCTGGGGGAGCCGTATGCCGGAGAGATGGGAGCGCCAGGGAATCGAGGCAATGCTGCCCCACTCGGCGAGGCTGTTCCCTTCCTCCAGCTGCTGCATCCCAGTCCAGGCGGCGCTGTCAGATCGAAAAATATCACGCCCTGGATTTTCTGCAGATAGGTTAGGATGAATTTATATTTTAATTAAATTCGTAACACGCGGAAAAATCCTATTGGGCAAAATTTGTAAAATATGTCCGCGCAAGCGCTTGTCTTGTGACAGGTGCTGTCTCAGAAACAGACTTAAAATGGGGTTGGGCTGTACTGAATTACGCGATTTTAAACAAATTACATGTAGATTATGTGGCCTTTATTTGATGAAAATGGACGAAGTTGCCAGTGCTTCACGTGTACACAGGATCAAGTGAAATTAATATGCATTACTGAATAATGATTATAGCTATCCAATAGTACACGGGAGGCAGCTGACACAAATATTTGTTCGTCCGGAATATTTCCTCATTTAGGATTTTTGTCGAATCTTTCTATTGATATGTAGATTGTTCACGGAAAGAATTTATTAACGAAACGCTTGCTCTTATACTCTTTTTAGACTCACCTAGTTTTGCCGTTTTGTACATGTAATTAACAACTAACATTTAGTGACCTATATACATGTATTCTCGTATTTTAGCAAGTTGGACAGTTTTTTCTCATTAAATATTCAGCAGAATTTCTAATGAAATCGAACAAGCATTTGTACCTGTATTTTCACACTGCGCCGTACGTTCTTCGGGTTTGATACTTTTTTTGCCGAGGCCTCAATGATACTCTTAGTGACCAACAGTTAGTTATTGTTTCGGATGTAATTTAATTAGTTTCAGATGTTTACCCATCGAGCGATTGTTTTTGGTCGATATCTCATAAAGTTTTTAAAATCATACAGATCCCGGCACGAGAAACTACGAGTATTATTAGATGGTACGCTTATAATCAAAGTCTATATTCGCTTTGTTGGTTTAAATAAGAAATTTTAGACACAAGATGAGTTGAATTACACGGCTGTATTGCATTACATCTTCAGACGTAGTTTCACACAGCCATATTATACAGTAATTTGATACTTAGCAAAAGTTTTTGGAATCGTTTTACGGCGAAGATAGTTTTTTTTTACCATTTTATCAACCGATGAACCAAAGAGTAAGCAAATTTAATGGGTTCTGACATCAATAAAGAGATAAAATATCGAAATACTGTGGATGTAAAAATTGGAAAACCTTACAATAATAGCGTTTATTATGATGGTAATTATTTTGCAAATTTCGCGCTGAATACATTAGGCAAATCTAAAGTCTACTGTCATTGAAGCCTTACTGGTACAAAAAAGCACTATTAAAGCACTATACAGCGTACTTTATTACTAATGATTCTATAACAACCTTTTATTCAAAATGACTCGAACATAAAATAAAATCAAAATAAGTTTAACATCAATTTACTAAAGATTAAAATAATCGCGTATTTCTTATGAGTCCCTTGAAGCTTGCTTACTCACTAAGAGCGTGCATTCCAGTTTTATCAAGCAATTGTTGGTTGAGCGATTAATTATTAATCTCGGTTAATACTAACGCGTGCGACGTTAAACAAAAATCGTTGCATTTTTTAAAGTTAATTCCATAAAGTAACTGATAAATACTTTTTTGCAGCGTTAGATACTTTTAATTGGTTTTAAATAAATGGTAATGCCGAATTAAAAACAATTATGATAATGAAAACTTAAGCTGATTAACAAGAGGCGAAAATTCACATTCTCGCCTTTTATACGCTAGTAATTCAAAGTTAAAAGTCTTAAATCGATTCACGAGCTAAACTATGAATAGACCAGTGGGTTCCGAAAATTGTTTTATAAAGTTTAAACAATCGAAATTTTTTGCATTCGCTCCCGAGTCATTGTAGACGTCGAGGCGCAGCTTTGTTGAGACTCCGGTTGATGCTTTAGCTTCGGTCTGTTGATCAGCTGCGGCGGTAGCGTCGATTGCTGAGGGTAGAACTTTTCGCTGAATTGCGGCGCATCGTCAATACCGATCCCACCGCTGCCACCAGGCGTGACGCCACTTTGTGTCGTCTCGGACACCAGACGGCGCGTAACGCTCATATCAATTCCAGACTCGAATTTGTCCATTTTAGCTCCCCGGCGGCACAACACTAGCAGTAGGAGCAGTCCTATGAGTCCGACGGTTACAACCACTCCGATTCCGACGTGAAACATTTGATAGGTCGCTTCTGTTAGACCTAAAATTTCCAAAATAGGAATATTATGCGATTCACAACCAGAGACATCCTATCAAGCGAATAAAAAGCGCTATCCTGGCTTTGTTATTAACAGTCAAATCTGAGTTCATTTTTCTAAATATGAACAAACTTTGTGACTCACAGTTCATGTCTTCGTCGCTGGTATCCGCCTCGTACTCCGAGTAGTTCCTCCAGCGATTCCAATCGGTGATATTTTCAGCAATTCGATTGGACACAATCGTTCCACAATTGGGTAGTCGATTGCACTCGAGTCTATGGTCAATGCAGTGCCTTGTTCGATTGCAACGAAATCCTGGACAGATACCTGGGTTATTGTTGCATTGCAAAAACCAGTGAGTCATGTTATGTTAAAAACCATGTTATTTCGATCGATAATCAAAGTTGTCTACCATTTGCTGATTCGTAGTTTAACACCTCGGTCCAGGCGAACTTTAGGCCTCTGCCGCCGCGACTACCTCTCGTTGTGATGAGGCGCAAACGAACATGTTCACCAGCTTCCCCATAGAATGCGGGTATGCTATTGTCCGAGCCGCAAATCTCGGACGACGGGATGTGGCTGCTGCCGCGGTAGATTCGAACCACAGCCATTGAGCAGCCTGTTTGATTTTCAATGATTCTTGCTTCTATATTTTTGTAGAAAAGTTCCTTTTTTGAAGATAACATGCAGCCAAAGTAATCGGAAAAAAACTTTCTTGGGACTCTGATAATGTATTTAAATAGTCGTGCATCGACTCAAAAGAACTAGCCGGACCAAACTAACTGCTGTCAATAAGCTATCAGCCTAGTTGACTACATGTAGAAACGCCGATGCATCCCATCCAACTCCTACCAGAGGGGTCCTGGAGGGTCAAGGGCGTAAAATGGGGATTTCATGTCAACTTAAGGCTTTAGAAGGGAGCTCGAAATTCTAGGAGACCTCCTACCAGGACCCATCTGGTAGGAGTTAGATGCAATGTCTCGCACTTAGTTTGGTCCGGCTGGGTCTTTCGAGCTCTATTCTAGCTTTTAAGTTGACAAATTACAAGTAAAAAATTGCAAGTTTTAGTGCAAAAAACGTACTTTTAGTTGATCCCTCAAGATGAAACTCTGGAAACTGGACAAAAACTTTGTTCTGCGGCTTGTTTGGGTGAATTTTCCACTCGCAGATGACATCCGATGCGTGCTGCGACTTGGGATCCCTCGGGATTTTGATGATGCCACCGTGATTTGGAGAAATAATCTTGCCACCGCAGTAGTGGTCTGGAAATTCGAGCGAAAGTCGTCTTTTATTCTCAGATTCGGTCAAAATCTTATAAAAATGCCTGGAATTCATATCACATCATACATTGATACATTTTTACCTGTTATTTCATTAAATACTCACTTGGCATTAGAGAATCCTTAGAAGGGAAATCATATTCGATTTGAAATCCCGTTGCTGTCCTCCTGCCGTATTGCTCGTGCGGCTTTTTGTCCCACGTAGAAACAAAACGCACTTGAAGTTCTCGAGAATCCAAATGGCTCACGTAGGGCCCGGGGATAGACGTCCCGCAATAGGTGGAAACAAGGTCGCGCTGCAGCTCTGTCCTGTTTGGTACTCTGAATTAATTTTTTTATTGCTTCCATTAATACTCTCAGTAGGAATATCGAGATATTCGGAGTATGAGGACATTTTAGCTCGCATTCACGCGCTTTTTTATAAAATAAATCATAAATTCACATTTTACGACAGCTTTCAGCATGTCAGACGTGCAGAAACGTGAATTAGACTAATTTGAAATTTTTACTACGAAAGCGAATGCTCTTCAAGGCTGTCCACCAGACTCTCTCGACTTTGATATCGTATATGAGCTAAATTATCCAACTTATTCGGTGAAAGTACAATGGCTTCATCACGCCTACAGTAAAGTCTTCCGTTGGGTCCGCATGTGCGCAACGTTACTAATTACTTGACGATTTATAGCTCCTTAATTACTTTATTTTCCCGTGTTTTGGGACTTTGTTTAAGTCGTCTAAGTGAAAGCCAGTTTGCACCTCTGGACGAATTTTTCTTGCTTAGGAGTATAGTGAATATTGTACTGAATTTTTGCATTTGAGTTTTTTTTCAAAACTTGTTTGAATACCATAATGTTCAAGAAATGTCAACTCACTCATAGATGTCGAACAGTTCCACTCGATCTCCAATGCAGGCCACATACGAGCCAGTTGAATGATGCCTCTTATCATTGTTGAGGCTCTCTACGTAGAAGTCTTCAACGTAGAAATGTGTGAAACGAATACGTACCAACTCGTTTGGTCTGTCCGGTATGAATCTTAGCAGGCAGGTAATGTTGTTGGGATAATGAGCTTTAGTTCGACTATTAAACAGTGGCGAATTTGTGAGGCCTCGGCTTAGCCTGCTGCTGTGATACTTGAATTCGCATCGATCTTCAGACAATGGCACCCCGGGTATTCCGTAGTCTGCAGTCATTGGATTCGAGCAGTGATGCAAAAATGAACAAAATATGCGCATAAATCATCATGAATCAATTCGTCACTCACCAGTGATGAACCGATATCTCAGCACAAATCCTCGACTATTTCGGTCTTCAGCGCTGAAACTCTTGGCTGACGCGGCCGCTTTGGTTCGCAGTTCCAGAAACATCTGCGGTCCTTCGCTGCGTAAACTAACGGGTCTGGCAGATGTAGCAGCGTGAATGTCCTCCTCATCCAGCTGACAGAAACTGCTGTCCGGCATCGAGTTAAATAGTCCTTGGCCTTTCAGGTAGGCGGAGATTCTGGCGGACTGACAGCTAAGGGCGCGACAAACGGTATTTGAATTATTACTCTTTCAAATTGGGAATTATAGTCGTTCGGTATAGATTGGGTCAAAACGTTTAATATCCTTTTAAACTTCTGATTCATTTATTCATTCTTTTTGAAGTGTTTTGTTGGCTTGCGACTCCCTTAGAAAGCGACTATTGAGGTCTCGTGAGGTCTCTTCAAATCGATCCCGAAATCTCTCGAGGGAGCTTGACGACCAGAGGTTGCCTGGGCTTTGAACTGAATCATTTCTTTCCATAGTTATTCTATAGGAAAGAGATGGGAGATAAAAACTGCCTCACCCTGCCATTCAGAAATATCCTCATGAGAATTCATGAGAGCGTCCGACCATGACAATAAGAGATTGCCTCCGCTACCTCGTTTTTGCCCCGGGACAGAATGATTATTATTCCAAGATAGAGCTTGAATGACTCAGTATAATGGACGAATAGCCTTTTAAACATTGAGTAAGCAACCAAAAAATAGCATCGAACCTATTTCCATCATTGGAGTCGTTCAGAAACTGATTGAGCTCGACTTCCACAACTTCAGTTCGTTGTCTATTGTGCACGCCCTGTAGGAAAACTCGGCACAGTGTGTCCTGCCGTACAGGCGGAAAAAACAGCTGCTCCCGAGTTTTGCCGCCGCTCTCAATAAGGAAGTCGCACTCTGTTAGGCAGTTAATTAATTAGGCAAGTTAATTCCAGTATGACTGTAAGCTGCTCAACAAATACGTCTAACTGTTTGTTAAAATTTCTAAAACGAAGAGAATAGTGTGAAGTATCGTAACTTCTTTACCGGTGCCATTCAAGTGATGCTTCATTAGTGCTGAACGGCTGTCAATGCGCAGAAACCTGTCAGACATCGTGTACTTTAACCGAAATCCTCGACGTTGAATCTCGGCCGATTCGCTGTTCGACGAGAGGTCGCGAGTTCGACTAACTCGGCCAACTCCGCTAATGAAGTCGAGTCTGAGTTCGGAACCGGTGCTAAAGAGGGTCAAATTTGGCCGATTGCCGCAGAACTCGCCTTGGATTTGATCGCGCTGTTCGCGAGAATTGTAAAATCTGACAACGTCCACTGGGCATCTGCGGGGGGTTTTTTTGAAAAAAACGTGTGCATGATGTACGAGTTTGATTGCTTGTATTTCTGACTCTAAATTGATTGTTCCTTCTTCTGTGTAAGTATTGTCTTGTAGACCTACTTTTTAAATGATTGTTAAACCGATTTTTAATCAGTTTCAAACTCAGAAACGTACGAACTAGGTGGCCCTCACGAGTCGATGTTAAACCGATTTTTAATCAGTTTCAAACCCAGAAACGTAGGTAGCCCTCAAGAGTCAATGTTAAACCGATTTTTAATCAGTTTCAAACCCAGAAACGTAGGTAGCCCTCACGAGTCAATGTTAAACCGATTTTTAATCAGTTTCAAACCCAGAAATGTAGGTAGCCCTCAAGAGTCAATGTTAAACCGATTTTTAAACAGTTTCAAACCCAGAAACGTAGGTAGCCCTCACAAGTCAATGTTAAACCTATTTTTAATCTATTTCAAACCCAGAAACGTAGGTAGCCCTCACGAGTCAATAGCGTGGGCCGGCTGTTCAATAGTTTTCCCAGCAATCTCGTACAGATCGAAGTCCTCAAAGAGCAGGCGGATACGTTGATTAGGCCTAGCCTGAAAGATGTAGACGCAGTGCAAATTGTCCGGGTACAGGCCGGGATAGGTGGCGGACAGTACAGTCCCCTCCTCAGGAGCGCCGTCAGCTGGGCTAATCAGGTAGCTGCAGCCATTATCCGAGCCCAGAATCTGATGACCTGGCTCATACTCGGCTGAAATCCATGCGGAGGTGTTAGGACGATGATGTAATAGTGAGCTAATCTCGCTGATTCAATCTGCTTCATTTGATTTTACCTCTCGGTATGAACGAATACTTGGCCTTAAATCCGAGCGATTTCATGTGCATATCGTTATTATAAACTCGTTGAGTATTTTTGTCCGAATAGAAGTCCATGACTAGAACGGAGTGCTGGCTGACTATAGTCCGGGGTATTGCCTCGATTGTGTGACCGCAGAACCTGCCGAGCAGTGGCGTCGTCTCCACCGAAGAATTTGCGTCATTGAGTTGAATGTGTACGTCTAGAAAGTCTTTTTTGCATCTGCAGTGTTGAAGTAGGTCGGCATTACTTTGTAACGCAGGTAGCTCGATAAAATCAACCGATGAAAATAGTAATACACATGCGACCTACATCCTGACGTACATAAAATACTTGGACTAAATAATCTACCGAAAGTGAAATGAAACAATGGTATACATTAATTGCACATTTTTTGTCTATAAGTCGACCCATTCTTTGTGAGACGCAAAAATATCAAATATTTAGACATTTTTAGACATCCGACCGTTCGATCAGATAGATGTACAGCCAGCCCACAGCACAGCCGCAGCTTGTTGCGCAACGCATCCGAGGGCTGCGTACAGATTGTTCAGTCCTGACGGGCTGGAGGGGCCGCAACACCCATTCTAAATTTACCCAGCTCAAACTGGTACCCAATCTCAGCTGGTTGGACTGAAGCAATGCTGGATTAAGTGCCTTGCTCAGAAGCACAAATTGTCTTCTAGAGCCTGGGCTCGAACCCACGACCTTCCGGTTATAAGGCGAATTCCCTAGCCCCTAGGCTGCTAGCCAGTATCTTGCGTGCTAAAATTGCAAGAATCTTCTCTACTGAAGGGCTGCAAGACTCAGCGAGACTTTACAGGGAAGCAACTCTCTGCCGTTAATGGAGCATGTAGGAGAAGCAATAGAGACAGGGCCGCTCTGGGTTTCAGTGCACTAGACAGCTCCTTCCTGACTACAAAGTTTGGTAGTTGGATGAAAGTACAGGCCCAGCGCTTCCCCGTTCCCTTCCATCCATCAGCTTTCCAAGTGCAGTTAAAAGCTTTTTCCCCCAAAGAGATATTTGGATGCTGTGTAGAACCTGGAGGGCTTATTTTTATAAAAAAATAGAGTAAGTGGGTGAGTAAGTTAGCCACTGAGTGAGCGCTGGAGTGTTTTGAACAGTTCATAAGGGAAATATATGAAGCTTCGGGTAGAGACAAATGGCCACGGTCCACGTCTAAGACCGGACATTGTGAGACGAATTTTAATGAGTAAGTGTAGTGCAGTGCGCACAGAATCTGCTGCAGGGACGCTGAGTGATGAAGTGAGTCCGGGAGAGAAAGAGATGGAGAGAGGGGGGAGACGCTGTTTCTGTCAATAGGAGCTAATCAATCAAACTTGACAGATGCCATGCAGCTCTTATTATTGATGAAGCGTTGCTCCGAGACACTGGCTACGATGCCATCTAATTTTTAATCTCGCATATTACAGTGTGCTCAAAAACAGGTCAATCTATTCAACTCACAACGGTCCAAGGCCTTCAACATTGAATTCCAGAAAGTCTAATCGAACTTTTTCATCAGCTTTGCCAATCAGTTTGTAGCGACAGCGCAAATCCTCGGGATAGTGCTTCGGCCAACCGGGGCTGGTGACGAATTCGTCCTCCGGGCAGAGTTTTCCCGCACCGGGAGGGCACTGGTTCGAGTCCCAACTTCGTATTTCTATTAGGCCGCCGTCGCAACGGTCTGAAACATCCAAAACGGGTTGCAGGCTGACTTAAAAGTACAAACTTTGTGACTATGCTAAACAACGCATTGTGTGCTTCGCAAGCAACTCTAGTAGAGCATCTTTTAGCTTCATATTCTACTGCGCTGGCTCAGCATGTTTGCCAATATTGAGTTGCCTGAGTCCCACACAACTCTCTGCCTCCCTCCGCTCTGTCACGGCTGCCTGGCTGCACTGTAATCATTCCTTTCTGATGGATACAGTAGTTTCTTTCTGCGGGAGGCCTGACAAAGAATAGATAGCTCTCTGGAGCAGTGCATGCGTGTCCCGCTGCTGCCGCGGTGGACAAGACGTGGAGGAAGGGAAGGGAAAAGGGAAGACTTTGGCTGGCTAATCCACAGGGCTTTCAATTTTTTTAGGCCAAAATTCCCAATAAATCTAGCGCTTTTTAAAGACGGACCAACTGTAATCTCCATTAAAATTGGCTTCTTTCCCATTAAAATCCCAGTTTTTATCCCAAAAAGCATGCACAAGTTCGAATCTATGGGCTGAAAAATAACTCATCCTATTCGGTTGAGAAGTTCGCGTCTCTCGTTCAGAAAAAGCACTTCACCCTCTTAAAGGGATCTCAAGCACTCTGCAGCATGCAGTGTTACTGGGGCATCTTAATGCTGGGCCTTCCTCTGGAGGATCTATCAGAGCTTTCACACCCCCTCCATCAGCTTAGGCTCCGGGGATAAAGCGAACAGCTAGTGCTGGTCAGGAGCTTTCCTCTTGGTCCGCTCCTCTTTCGACTCGTCTTCTTCCATTGATTGGTTTGGCAGAAATGAATTTGCTAGGGACTCAGCTCGACGCTAACAAACTGCTGCGCCCTCTTTCTAGCTGCGCTCCTCATCTTTATCTTTGCAGTCATCTCTTTTACTTCTACAGTGGCAATTTATCTACGCGAGCTATGCATCCGTACATACTAGATATGTACGTAGCTAGTATGTGTCGGTAACACGAGTCTGTACATTTTTATATTTATCTATCTATCTATCTATCTATCTATCTATCTATCTATCTATCTATCTATCTATCTATCTATCTATCTATCTATCTATCTATCTATCTATCTATCTATCTATCTATCTATCTATCTATCTATCTATCTATCTATCTATCTATCTATCTATCTATCTATCTATCTATCTATCTATCTATCTATCTATCTATCTATCTATCTATCTATCTATCTATCTATCTATCTATCTATCTATCTATCTATCTATCTATCTATCTATCTATCTATCTATCTATCTATCTATCTATCTATCTATCTATCTATCTATCTATCTATCTATCTATCTATCTATCTATCTATCTATCTATCTATCTATCTATCTATCTATCTATCTATCTATCTATCTATCTATCTATCTATCTATCTATCTATCTATCTATCTATCTATCTATCTATCTATCTATCTATCTATCTATCTATCTATCTATCTATCTATCTATCTATCTATCTATCTATCTATCTATCTATCTATCTATCTATCTATCTATCTATCTATCTATCTATCTATCTATCTATCTATCTATCTATCTATCTATCTATCTATCTATCTATCTATCTATCTATCTATCTATCTATCTATCTATCTATCTATCTATCTATCTATCTATCTATCTATCTATCTATCTATCTATCTATCTATCTATCTATCTATCTATCTATCTATCTATCTATCTATCTATCTATCTATCTATCTATCTATCTATCTATCTATCTATCTATCTATCTATCTATCTATCTATCTATCTATCTATCTATCTATCTATCTATCTATCTATCTATCTATCTATCTATCTATGGATCTCTCGATCAAACAGCAAAATATCTTCCACAGAGAAAAAGACGATAAACTTTCAGACGATCAACAGAAAGAAGCATGCAGACGCGAGAGAATAAGGTTAGAATGAGCCGAAAAACTTCACTGGATTAGCCCAGGCGGGTGGGTCAGGCAGCTGCCATGGAGTCTTCTCGGGCAGAAGTTTATACGGGCCGCACCGAGAGGTCCCTGAGTGAGCTGGCAATGCGGCTGGTGCGCCTCGGCCTGGCCCGGCTTGGGATTTGAAGTCCGTCCAGGATTCAATCAATAATTCCAATTTCACCCAAATCCTATTGCTTTTGGCCCGGGCCCTAGTCCGCCACTCTTTCTCCCTTCTGCCTCCGCTGCAGTGTCCCTTCATCTTCTTCTTCTTCCTCATTTTTTGCTTCCCCCTCTCTTTCCTCTCCGCTGGTCCGGGGGACATTTGGCGCCCAAGTTCTCAGCTTCAATTGCTGGAGATTGGCGAGACTAGAGAGGTCACGCTCTGCCTGACTATCGATTCAGGTTGGAATGACCCGAGCTGGCTAGGATAAGGTAGACAGTGTCTATTTGAAGTTTCCGCTGTGTCTTTGAGGGTGTCTCTATTTGAATTTAGAAAAATGATATTTCATTGACATCTTTTGTGTGCCTGAATCTCATGTCTTCCTGAATCTCATATGTGCCTAAATCCCATGTCTTTCTGATTCTCATTTTTGCCTGAATGTCATGTCTTCCTGATTCTTATGTGTGCCTGAATCTCATGTCTTTCTGATTCTCCTGTGTTCCTGAATGTCATGTCTTCTTGATTCTCCTGTGTTCCTGAATGTCATGTCTTCCTGATATTTTGTGTTCCTGAATCTCATATCTTCCTGATTCTCATGTGTTCCTGAATCTCATGTCTTCTTGATTCTCATGTGTGTCGGAATGTCATGTCTTCCTGATTCTCATGTGTTCCTGAATCTCATGTCTTCTTGATTCTCCTGTGTTCCTGAATGTCATGTCTTTCTGATTCTCCTGTGTTCCTGAATCTCATGTCTTCTTGATTCTCATGTGTGTCGGAATGTCATGTCTTCCTGATTCTCATGTGTTCCTGAATCTCATGTCTTCCTGATTCTCCTGTGTTCCTGAATGTCATGTCTTCCTGATATTTTGTGTTCCTGAATCTCATGTCTTCCTGATTCTCATGTGTTCCTGAATCTCATGTCTTCTTGATTCTCCTGTGTTCCTGAATGTCATGTCTTCCTGATTCTCCTGTGTTCCTGAATGTCATGTCTTCCTGATATTTTGTGTTCCTGAATCTCATGTCTTCCTGATTCTCATGTGTTCCTGAATCTCATATCTTCCTGATTCTCCTGTGTTCCTGAATGTCATGTCTTCCTGATTCTCATGTGTGTCGGAACCTCATGTCTTCCTGATTCTCATGTGTTCCTGAATCCCATGTGTGCCTGAATCTCCTATGTTTCTGAATTTCATGCCTTATGCGTCAATCTCATGTCAGGATGAATCTTAACTGAAGCTAAATCTCACGTCAATCTGAAATTTTAGCAATTTTACTAGAATCTCTTTAAATTCAATTTTTTTGTTAATATTTTTAATTTGAATTTTCATGAATCACTGTAGAATACGAAATATTCTCTCATTACTTTGGATTTGCCAATAATTTTACGGATAAATTTGCAAATTAAATCAAAGTATAATATCTTTGACGAAACAAAAATATCTTACCCGCGAATCCTCGACTTCCAGGCGTAATGACAAAAATAATGATTGCCAAAGAAGACGCGCTGATGAGGAAAGTTCGTTTTGATTCTGTTGACATTCGAAATCTGAGATTTGTTTGTTAAACGATCGCGTTTGGGAACTCAAAGAATTCAGCTTTAACGGAGTTTCTGCTTCCACTTGCGGGCGGAATTATATTTGCTCAGTTGACTTCATCAGGCCAGGGAAGTCAAACTTTATATGGGAGATTCTTCCCAGAAATCTGATTGGCTGTATCCCACCCCTGCGTGCAGAAACAGAAGAAGAGAAAGGGAGTCTAAAATGCCCCAGAAAAATGTTCTGTCCCCCAACTCGCTCGTCGATTTCTCGCCTCAGCTTTTTCCAATATTTTTTCTACCATTGATTATTTCTCTTCACTGGCATATCTGGTTACTGCAATACGCGGTTTGCTCGTCTGTGTGACTAATATCTTAAACTATCGTCACTGGTTGGAAAATCCTATGCTCTTATTTATAAAAAATAGACCTTTCAAACACGAGGAAAAAATATCGAATTTTTTATTATAATAAATAAATAATCGATTGATTTATGACGCCGAGTAATGCTTTGTACAAAAACAAAGTAGGATGAATATTAAAATGAAAAAGTAACACATAATATTAATGCAATTCTATAAGAGAACGAATTTACAGAAGCATCTTCATGGGACAGTGCATTTTATGCTTTCATAATTTTTTCTTAAATAATTTTAGCTTTTTTCCCGGGTTTGCTTCTTTTTTACGATAATCGTAAAATATATTTTCGGATTGTTGGTGCTCCACTCGTACTTTTAAATGATAGACTTCCTAGTGCTGATTGCGCAATCAATAGTTAGGTCGGCTTTTCCCCATGGAATTGCACTTAACACGCGGTACCAATATGTCATAGCAAAAATTGGTTTCGTATTTCAAATTTAATTAAACTCGTGCATAACTTCATTAATTTAAAATTAACAATTATCGTGACGCACGGTAAATTAAAAAGTCAAATGCAATTTCTTAGAAATGCAATAATTCTAAGAAATTTCTATTTGCGATTTATAACTACGTTAATTTTTGTTAGCTGTAAACTTGAGCAATTATTCGTAAGTATTTGTTATTATTTTGAAATTATTTGCAGCAGAAATCTTGTAATTTTTAATAAGACATCCACGACCTAAAGGACCATGAAGGGAGCATATCTCAAGTCCTTTTCATTCTAATTTACATGTTTCTATCATTCCATGGATCAAGCTAGTTGTTTCCAACGATTTTAAAATCAGCTGGCAGTAGCCAGAAAAAATGTTTATTTTTTAACAAGAAGGCTCTGACCAGCAACTTATCATATTAAAGCATACGGCACTGAAAGTCACATAATATTTCTATCTTTATTATAATAAAATTTAAGGTAATCAAATGGAAACAGTTTTATTTTATTTTTATCACAATCGCAATTTAATTTCAAAAAGCTATTTACAATTAAGAAGTTGTATTGAAAAATTAACTGGGATAAATAAATACTTTACTTCTTTAAATTTTGCATGATATTTTGTGCCTTTTAGTCAATGCCGCCAACTAATTGAGTAGCTTATCAAAAAAGCGCATACATGTACATGTAAGTTATAAAAAGAATGTACTACATGTAAACAGAATAGAAGCTTCAAAATAATGCTATTCAGTATTTGTAGACGTTTGGATTTAGCTAACTAATATAGTTCGCTTGACAATGCGCATATTTTTACGATTGCTTGTTATAATTAAAAAAATGATATTAATTAGCGCATCAACGGTTTATCCATAGTGCTTCAGCTGCAACCTTGGTTTTAGCACAAGCACGAGTTACAATGTGAGTCAATTCGTCATAAAATTAAAACAGAGCAAGTAATATATTTGTAGGAATGAGTGAAGCGATAGAAAAGTAAAGTCATCATATTTTAATCTAAAAAAACGAACATCATGCGTTTGATAAAAAAATTGCGTGTTTAACAAAAACCTCAAGATCTTCTAGTTGTCGTGACAGTGGTTGTCGTAATCACCTCTCGGCCCGCATCAGTTGCCATGCCAACTAGGTCGTCATCGCCACTGAAGCTGGCCAAATCGTCCCCATTATCTGGCCGAACGGTGTAAATCTGCGTAATTGTGCGAAACTTCGGGCCCCAACTGGTAAGAAATTCGTAGCTTTGCGGCTCGCCTTCGTCCCCAGACACAATTGAGTCCAAATCGTCGGCAACCGCACCGCGACCTTCGTACTCGTAGTCAAGGACGCCGTCGAATGGAGACGGTTGCGGTCCGGCGTCGGCTAGAGAGAGGCGAGACTGCAGCATCGAGTGGAAGTCGGTACGGCTGGACTGCAACTCTGAAAATGTTGGAACATGTTTGATAAAAAGTTTGTTTCGGGCGAGTGGCTCGGCGGTCTAGCGCGTCTGCCTTGTGTGCCGCTGCTCCCAGGTTCGACCCCGCGTTGTAGGTTGGCTATTTTCCCTAGCGCGGTTTCGTGTGCAGGGTCACATTAATTTGGGGCCTTGTGCACGAATTGGTTGGGCTGTGGGCCAGTTGTGCAATTTACGCCCATGAGGGCAACCCCCGTGGCATAGAGAGTGTACATTCCTGGAACCGTCGCTTGTGCATCCTATGTGAGTGCGTGACTGGGTGCTGGCCTGTGTGTGTGTCTATGCCTGCATACCGTATTTAGTGTGACTGAACGCGCTTCAGGAGTCAGCGCAATGGACAGTCATGCCCAGTCGCTGGTTGTGGGACGATGTCGCTTTAAGCGTCATAGTGCTCCTACAGCCCTCCCGCAGACTTAGCTTATTTAGCTTCAGGGCTCATTTATACGGCATATTTTAGTGACTTACTGGTGACCGTCTGTTTTACAACTGACGAGTCTGTCACACGAACCATCAGTTGCGTCATGTCGAAGTTCAGCTTGTCTTCCTGACCTGAAAGCGGTAATCGATTGTAGTTATTTTTTCAAATCTCTTTCACTGTGATTATGATATAATCGAGCAAATCAAACGCTCTACTCACCACCTCCCTCCTCGTTATACTCAATGACATTTTCAAAGGGTGCATCAAGTAATAAAGTCTCGCCTTTGCGTCCAGCAAAGCAGCAATACCATAGCAGAAAAGCGACTGTAAAATTTGATTTTTATTAGGCTTTAGAAAGTGAAGAATTTAAAGTTTATTAGTTTAATATAATGTAAACTGAATAATATTTGAAGACTTACGAAGCAAAAGCAGGAACACTCCAAGTAGAACCAGGATGACAATAAGACTGGCGCTACCCACGGCGAGTGCGGCTACATCACACCGGGCACCCTGCCAACCGGCGTTGCAAGTGCATCGCGGCACCCCAGCAACCAACGAGCAGATGCCATTGACACACGGGTTAGTGTACAGGCATGCACCAGCTGCCCGGCATTGACCATTGTACATGATGAAGCTTGATTCGCAGCTAAAATTTATTAAACAACAGTATAAGTTATTTGAATCTATTTTCAACAAATCAAAAGCTGATTGTCTAAGAACTTCAAGTCGACTACTCACCCGCATACGGGTACAAACATTGGCCTCCATGCAGGCAGGCAGACCATGGTTGCTGGACAGGTTGCACTAGCTGGGCATACAACGGCCGGAGAATTAGCGCAGCCGGATACCGTATTGGCACTAGCACTCATAGTTGCCATGGCTGCAGAGTCACTGCCCAGGCTAGCTTGAACTGGCAGCCATGCCTCGTTAATACGGACCGTACTGATGCAAGTATCCACTAGGTCACTAGTCGCTGGTGAAATAGAAAGGCCAGTTGAATTGGAGACCAGCTGAGCGCCAACACTAAGCAGGTCGCCTAAAACAATATAGTTATAATTCGAAGTGAGACTTCCCAGCCGATAGGCATAGTTGTAGTCTTCTCCGTTGTCCAAACTTAGCTCCACGTCGCGCAGGGTGCGTCGAACCTGCGCCCAATGCCAAGCTCCGTCGCTCACATTGGCATTAGGTAGTGCAACTTCGCGGTACACATAGTCACCCATGTTTTGCACGTACACCAACTGGGAACGACGAATTTGAAGCTCCATATGCTCCGGACGATAGGGATCTGAGTTTGTTATGCGCAGAAGTGTTCCATCAGTTGAACGAGTGCGAAACTGAACGTCTAGCTTCACACCCTGCTTGGTAAAATTGGCGGTCAGAGCTGGCTTTGCTTTAAGAAGCATGTAGCTATTGGTCTTCAACTCGGATACTTCCAGGGGCAGCGTGCATCGACCGCTGGCATCGGTTCTGTAGCCGCTGTTGCAAACGCAGCTTCCACTGCTTGCTGGTCCACCCAAAGCACCCCAGCACCAACCATTTTGGCAAAGACTTGAGCCGTCTGAATGCTGACAGGATGCCACCAGAGGTGCGTAGTTATTTGTTGCGCCATTGTACCAAGCTCGAGGGCCCACATACAGGTCGTAGTAAGCTGAATTAAACATTAACTTGGCAACCGCTCCGACGAATCCAGTAGTGGACAATCTGGGAGGATATTGGTCGGCGGCAGACATATTGTGTCGACCACCAAGGAAAACTGGAAAGCTAGCAACGTTTAGTTTTTTACTGGAGCCAGGCACTGTCCAGTACGCAAGGCAGTTGGTGAGATCTGGTGCCGAGGGATCGCCATCAAGGGTGGTTGGCGCACTCTGACACCCGTCAACTTTTAGCACAATTTGCCCACTCCTCAGGAACAAATCGATTCGGTGCCATCTTCCGTCGTTTAGAGCGGGAGCAGAAGTGACATTGTGCAGACCACCTGATGAAATGCCAGAACCAAGTTCGACTGTAACAAGCGGTTTTCCATTCACTAGTTCAATAGCCAGAAAGTCCCTCATTGGGAGTGAAGCAGCAAGCGAATTTGAAACTCCAGAAATTCCGGTGTAAAGAAGCAGCACGTTGCTAGCCATCTGATTAGTGATAAAGTAGAATCGAAGGTGAAAATTCATGCAGCCTCCTGGAAAAGCCGTCAGTGCCAGAAAACTATCAGAGGTTGGAAATCCAACTTGAAGTCGTTCGCAGCGTGGTCCCTCGTGACCAGCAGGACATTGGCAGGTAAAAGTATTGCTGCCGGCTACATCCGTACAGTTTCCGTCATGAAAGCAGCTACCTAGACCACATCGGCTCGGTACTGTAAGTGCAGCTGATTGACATCCGCACTGGGCAGCTGTCGTTGTTGTGATTCCAACCAAAGCTGTGCTGTTGCGAATAACAGAAGTTATATTAGAGCCATCGATGTTTATAGTATTTTTGCAGCCAATTGCACAGAGAGCTGGACCATCAGTTTCTAGTCGGCACTCGTCGTGAGGAGTCATGCGAATTGTGGCATTATAAGCTGCGAGCATGCTCGAAAATATGCCCGAGTTAACGCTAACTAGGCCCGCTAGTCGTGAGGATAGGTAAAACGGAGAGCCTAGCGCCGTAAAGCGCACAACTATACTGCGGCTCCCGGGAATATCGTCAACGTAGAAAATGTGCGTTTTTTCAAATGTCGTGCCTAGCAAGTTAGCCAGAGTAATTTTGAAGTTGTCGTATACGGAAGGTATATAGTCTGGAAAAGTATTCCTGCCAAGTGTCCGCGATGAGGGTACCCTATCGCGACGGACAAAAGTGTCGGAATCCATATTGTCGATAATCATGCTGCCAGAGTTGACCAACGAGTCGTGTGGAAGAGCTACGACAGTTACGTCAAACTTACACCAAGCGGTCACTCCGAATGCGTCCCTTACTTCGATGTCCAACGAATAATTATTTGCTGGAGTACCACCTCGCAGTGTAACGCCACCCAACGAATCCATTCTAAAACGAGAAGATACGTTACTATTCTGGATAACTTTTTCATGATGGTTTTCTGTAGAAAATGTGCAACTTACTCAAAATATCGATTGGGAGCCATTGTGTAAGTTTTCATTGATCGATCCCAATCATCTCTGTCAAAAACAACTGCATGGCCTAGCTGAATTCTAGTTGACGCGTTAAACCCTAAAATTATCATGATTTCAGATGGCATTGTATTTTCTGAATTAGCTATGAACAAATATTTTCAAGGGAGTAAACAGACATTAGACTTACAATAGTCAAAGTTTCCTTCGTATATATAGACATAAACTTGCTTAAATCCATTTGAAAATGTCGGATTATCATCAACGTCTCCGATTGTGACGGTAACTGTCCCAGTACCGGTCAGGCCGCCTCTATCAGTGACGAGTACCCGCAAGAGAAACTCCTTGCCGTCAGTCTCACGGTCAAATGACTTCAAAGAGCGTATACTGAACGTCTGACCACTAACATCGAGTACAAAATTTCCCGCCCAGTTATTTCCGACACTCCCATCCTGACGAAACGTGAATGGCGCCCCATTTAATGGTGTATCATTGTCTCTAGCCGTCAGTCCAGCTGGCTGAGCCACTGTTCCCACAACGCTGTTTTCCATAATAGTCACACCCCTAGGAGGCAGTAGGTATGGTGGTGAGTTGTTAATATCGGTGATGTTGACCGTAAGAGTAGCGGATCCTGTCATTCCCCGGCCATCAGCGGCCATTATAACGAAGTTGTGAACGGCGTCTCCAGATGGTGGAGGATTCCAAACCTCCCTGTTCAGAGCTGCTCGTATGCTGATGCTTCCCCCTGTCGATGAAGTTGTCAGCTCAAGATTATTGTAAGGATCCGATTCTGGCAGCACCCAGAAGGTGAATGCCCGGTCAGCTGCATCGGCATCTGTGGCACTGAATGAAACTCCAGTAAGGCCGACACTAGTGGGGCCTTCTTGTCGAACAATCGATGCACTTGGGCTGAAGGTAATTACAGGCGCATTATCATTTGAATCAATAATATTAATAGTGACTGTACACGTAGATGTGTAGGGTGGTGGCGTACTGTCTTTCACTGTGATTTGCACTACAAAAGACTTTGGCATTGTAGCATTTTCGTAGTCTAGTTGTTTGCTTAGAATAAGGGCACCTCCATTGATGCTAGGTACGTTCGTCATTGTGAAGTAGTCTTGATGGTTCAGGTTTTGATAAGTTAGTTGGCCATCGTCGATCTTGTCAGCGTCTGTTGCCGCGGCGGTAAAAATGTTTTCACCTACTGCTGTAGCTTCTGGCACGTCAACTGTATAAGTAGTCTGATCAAACACTGGCCTGTTGTCGTTCACATCAACAATAGTAACTGACGCTGTGCCAGTCACAGGGCTGCCCACACCATCCGTAACAGTCACCACGAAGGTAAATATTCCAAAGGGCGCTTTTGGTGGAAGTCGCTCGCTGTCCGCAATGCCAAGTGTAGCGGTTGTAATCACCTGGCCATTTGAACTAACGCTGACGTACTCAGAACCATCGGATGGGTTAGGTACTAGCGCAAACGTTATTGTACCTATGGTGTCAGGATCGTTTGTTAGAAGTTGCATGAATGAAGTTCCAATCGCAGTCCCTTCGGGTAGCTGGCCATGTAGACTGCTAAAATTCCAAGTCGGTCTGTTGTCGTTTACATCAAGTGGCCAAACTTCTATGACTGAGTAGGCCTGCTGCACTCCACTGGAAGCAATCGCATTGAATCTATAGACTTCCGATTCCTCTCTGTCCAATGGTCGCGTTGTAGACAGGGCACCTGTAGACGGGTTCACTGAGAAGTAAGGAGTGGGAGCGGTAGTCCATCTTCCGACTAGTGAGTAGCTCACTGGTAGGACGCCTCGACTTATTGCAGTAAGCTGGAAAATAATAAATGGGTCACTATGTTGTGAACTGCACAAAAGTAATTCAGCACAAAAAGAGAATTAAGCGCGCATCTCACCGTCCAGATGATCTGTGCCGGTGAATTTTCCGTAACATTCCTAATACTAACGAACGAAGAGGGTGTAAAAGATGGAGCTCGATTGAATACACTGATTACTGTAATGTTGACCAGAGTCGTTGCCGAGTTCACTCCATCACTAACTTGATATGTCAGTGAGAAAGTCTAAATGAAGGTCGCAACATTTTTTTAATTATAGCTTCAATATTAGATCCATTCTGAGCTCAAAATCATTATTAAATTGAAAAAAAACTCACTGGTGTGTCCAAGAACGACAACGGCTTAGCCACAACAATATCGCCCGTGTCAACTAAGGTCATAAACCTGAAAGTCGGATCCCCAGAATTAATTCTGTAGCGCAGAAGATCATTGACATCCAAATCGCTGCCGTTAACCCGCCCGACTATTGTGCCAATGGCAGCGTCTTCCCTAATACTGAAAGTGTAGCTGCTTCTTGGAAAAAATGGACGATTGTCATTCTGGTCGGTCGTTGAAATGGCCAGTGCCAGAGTTCCTATAATATTAGGTATCGCAAAGGTAAAAATTGAAATCAATAGCGATTTTTCTCAGGACTTACGCTAAATTTGGTGCGTATGCACATACTTAGTAATTTTTTACTGTGGTACTTACTCGTATTGGGACCCACGATTCCCTCCAGTGACGAGGCAGCTGAATCTGAAGCCACCACTTGCAGTCGGAATTGCGTCTGCCTACCCTCCGCATCGAAAGTAGTCGGCAGAGAGTTTGTCGTTATTGCTCCGGTGTTGGGATTAATGGCAAAGTAGGCGGTGTCATTAGAAACCGATGGATCCAGTGAGTACACGACCTAAAATCAATTTTGTATTATCAGATTAATATGAAGATGAATTTTAATTTTTTAATGCATAATATAAATTTCGTTGAATTACTAACACGCTTGAAAGCGGCTGTAGAATCCAGGTCGACAGCAAAAGCTTGTGTCACAAAAGTGTTTCTCGGTGAATTTTCCAGAACAAAGATTGTATTAATGTAACCGCGAGTGATAAAACTTGGCCACCAATTGTTTACGTCTTCAATCAACACCTGCTTATAAACGTCGGTATAAATTTCCCCAATAACCGGATCGCGATCCTTATAGCTGGTTCTCGACCTCACATAGTAGACGTTGTAGTTTTCATAAGAAAAGCTACGAGAAACGGCCACGCTGCATGTGTCTGAAGTGCATGACGTACTTGAAGCACTGCGCATACCAAAGTGCTGATCGAACGGTGCGTTAGTTGGCACGTAATTGGCCCGTCCAGGCTCGTACCACTCGTAGGTTCGACTAGCACCATCCAGCGATGACGCTGTCATGTTGAACAGGGTCGACATAACCGCAACATTCTCTCTCACAACCATGGTTGGGGTGGATGGAGTAGTGCCTAAAGTGAGACACGGATAAGTTAAAAAATTAAAACTGCAACACAATGTAGCTCGTATTTTTTTCGTCGGCTACTTTGATACCACGAGTAACATCTACTGTTATGAATAATTCAATAAGCCAGTTGGTGCGGCCTTGTCCGAATTTTTTAAATTCAAACACAAGCAATTTTGAAAGTAAGGGATTTTGAAATCCTATGCATCTAATGTAACAACAGAGATTTGTGTAAAATATCATGCACTTTATTTTATGAAGATTTATGAAGGAAATACGAGCGGCTTTTATTATAATTAAGGAAATTTGCTTTGTAAAATCGGCATCAAGTCTCTGAATGCACCTAAATGTCCTACCAATAGTATAGAGGTGAAAATGAACCCATTGCACTTACTGACGATTGGGGGTAACAGCGCTCTGTTAGTAGTGAGGTATATCCGATATTCTTTAGTGTTCCAAGTTTTGGTTGTACCGCTGAGTGGAATCGGATTCCTTGCTTCAATAATCAAAGAAAACATAAACTTTTCACTAAAGCCAGACAGAGGGCTAACAGTACTGATTGTGCCCAAGTTGTTGCTAGAAGAGATCGAAAAAGTCGCTGTTGATGGTGTGGTGCTGACGATTCTATACTCTACTGTGGACGCCGGCGTGTTTGGAACATCCGGGTCGAAGGCACCGATTTGGCCGACGACAGAATTAGGCGGAGAATTCGCGTCGATAACTCGAGTAAAGAAAACGTCCTGGTCAAAAACAGGCGTCTCATCGTTTATATCGGTAAAATTCACCTGGAAGGTACAGTATGAGGCCAGGTCGTTGAATATATTGGTCGCCCTAACCGTTAGCCAAAAGTAGTTCTTCAGCGTGACCATAGGAGATTGCTCAATATCAATAACTGAGCTCGAAGTGATGAGACCTGAACTAGCGTTCACTTTGAAATAGTCTTCAGGAGCTGAGATAAGTGTGTTGAACACAATCGCAAACTCGATTCCGCCCCTAGTGCTCCCGTCTTGGTTAGTGGCATCAAGCTGAAAAAAAACATGTTTTGGTTAAGCATCGTACAAAAATTTTGATTAGGAGTGAGATGCTATGGTATTTCTAAATGAAACTCACATCAACTAGCACCGTATCAATAGGCGATTGTTCAGTAAATGACGGATTAGTCACTGGACAATTAGTAAAAACCGGAGCCACGTTATTCGAATCAACTACTATCAAAGTTAAATAGCCGATGTCGCTACTTAACGGAGTCGAGGCACCCGGTGGACAGCCATCGCAGCTGCCATCGTCGATTGCGCGAATCGGAATTTCTAACCGGGCATCAGTTGCCGCAGCCAAAGTGGCCGAGCCCACCGTTACGATGCCGGTCCTTTGGTCCAAGACCAGTTGAGGATTGCTGGCTGACGGGTACTGGGAGCTTGTGGCTGCAATTTGAACCAAAAAGTTAACTTGTTACAATTTATCTTAATGTAGACCAAGTCTTGTCCTAAAAGGAGTCCTCTTTTCAGGTGAACACTGGATCAAGTGGTAATACAGCCTACATATTACAATATAACACAGCCCACGCTGACGGTCCTTTTCGATTTTTTTTAGGTAAGATGACAATCTGATTAAGATCATCATGGTTGCCTAACTGGCCTAACAGAACGTCGATATCTAGTAAAAGGCCTTTTTTGTTCCCAATCAGTGAACCGCAAACGCACCTCCAGTCCAGAAGTAATAGTTGACACCAGAGCCATCAATATCTAGCGCCTGCAGCTGAATGATGATAACTCCAGCTATAGATTTCCGCTGCACTGAAGCAGTAAAGTTTCGCATCTGCGGCGGATTGTCGTTGGAATTTTGGATTGGTATTAGCACTGTGGCGCTTGGCTGCACCGAAACTCCGGTTGTTACACCGTCCGAGACTCCGATGACAAATTGTGCGGCTCGATTTACCGCCGGTAGAGACTCGTAGTCCATTGGGCTGTCACGATTAAAGAAATAGAGTTTCGAATAAGTTTTCCGACGATTTTGACATGATTTAGTCACAACTGCTCGATTGGCTTGATACGCAGCACACAATGCTTATTTAAAGCCTATAATAGCTCACCTCTGCACATAAATGATAGCCTCCCGAGTGACCGGGTCGGTGCTAACATTGAACCATGCACTGTTTGGTCCGGACAGAGTGTAAGTGAGCAGAGCATTTGGCGCCGAGTCCAAGTCTAAGCTTGGCACACGATAAACCACAGAGTTGACAGCTTGGCTTTCTGGTGTTAGTGTCGGCTTGACATAGTAAGGCAGCTGGAAATAAGGCCGGTTGTCGTTAATGTCGAGTAGCCGGATGACAACTTCGACTTCGCTTGACCTCGGCGAAGGGTCCGTGGCATTCTCGGTGCACACGGCTGTGAAGTACCAAACTTTCTGAGCAAATGGCAGGTCGTAGTCAAGCCGCCTGAGCGATGACACTACGCCGCTGATGTCCATGGAGAAAATTCCACTCAAATCGGCGCCCATTCTCGAAGAAAGAGTCACAGTAGACCAGATATTGTTGATGGACATGCACTGGACCTGTCCAATGCTGAATTGCAGGGGGTGCTCGTTAAACTTCTTTACTTGCTTGTGAATAAATTATAAACACCGACTCTGTCTACTGTAAGTAGGCTAGAAGTACAGGGTAGCGCAGAAGTAACGTTACAACTTGAAAATGTAATAACTTATAAAGCAATTGAGGCAAAGTCTGGAAAATTGACATAGTTAACCAGCAGTTAATGAGAATTTTGTCAGTATAAAAATTGTACCATGCTTTGAATAGAACAATAAGTTAAATGGCGTCCTCAATGTGTGAACCATTTTGCTCACGACAGAGCTTCTTGTTACTATGCCAACTATAAAAGCGTTATGCTGACTAGACAAAATCAATTATCAGCTGATAGGCTCGTAGAGACATGTCAGATGCTTTTTAAACATCAATTTTGTGGGAAAAAGCTAGAAAGAGCTTCAAAAGTTATTGCATTTTTAAGGTGTGAAGTTACTTCTGCGCCACTCTGCATTGCAAATTAAATAAATTCAAGTCTAGAAATTCAGTCGTATTTCTTAATTCATAAGTAGGCATGGTCAGACTGCAATTTTAATGTCTCTCTAACAGCTAAATTGGACCATGTGAGTGGACAAGACAGAATTTCATGGTCGAACAAACCGCTGTCTGTTACTTTTTAAGTCCTAGCACTAAGTCAATTGCTTTGGAAGAAAAATCATGAGAAGTGAGTGTCCCAAATAGAAGACTTGATCCAGGATAGTACGAGTAACAAATCACGTGCCGAGACCTTCATAAATTTTATCGTAAGCAGCAATGAAAATAAAAACCGTGCATGTGAATTACAGTAGGTTGTGCGGTGCAGTGGTGTGCAGGATTATCCTATTTCTCGCCAGTTAGACACGAACTCGCTTGACATTCGCGAAACTGAGTCACACGATTCTTTTCGTTTGATAATGGCTCAAGTATTCAACTAGAGTTAGCTACAAGTAGAGTTTTTCTTATTCACTGCGGTAGGCTCTATGAGAAGCCCAAAAGGACTTATAATAAGAGGTCTCAACCTCAATACATGTCACTATTAGTTGTGCGAATATTAAGCATACAGCTGGGTACGGAAATATTATGAGAGAGGTGTCCGACGCAATCATTTTACTACTGGTCTTTCCTATTTGACTTAGGGCATCATAGATTGTCCTAGGATGAAGCAAACAACGCGAAGGCTTACCTCACGACGGCGGACTCTTCCTGGACATAAAACAGATAGCTGTCCTGGGAAAACTGCGGATTCTGATAGGTTGTATACACTCGCACAAAGGCGTAACCGTACTTGGTCAGGGGCGTGGCGCTCTCGTTATTAACCGCTCGCACTCCGAGGTCGTAACGTTTTGGCGCAGGCGGGTAGCCAATGTTAAGCATGGTGACAATGTAGCCGAGATCGGGTACGACGCGAAATCGGCCTTCGGACCTGTTGGTCATGCCTGGGATGAACTCGTAGCTCAGTAACGACGTCATGTTGGCGGGGACTGTAGTCTGGTGGGCATACCGTGAGATTGATAGGCTAGGGCAAATGTTAAAATGCATTTCACACGTTTTCATGATTTATAATATTGAATATTTGACTCACTTTCAGCTGGTAGACCATTGCGCCGTCCATTGTGTTGGTCTGAAGATACAGAACGGTCCAAATATTCTTGGCGAACGACAGAATGACAGGCCTTGTAGATGTTGGTTGAACTTCCAGTCGGTAATCGATGCGACGATACACTGTAAGATTTTGAGAGAAATTTTAAAATACGTACTGCGACTCCCATTCAACAAAATCAGCAGAAAACTCACATCCTAGACCATCTAAAGTTCTAGCCAGAACGGTAAAGTCGATTTGTCGTCGATTGACGCTGGCATAGTTGAGCTCCTGTCCAGTTCGGAGTGACACTCCGCCAGTTGTGGGATCGATTGTCAGTTCGGGCGGCTCGGGCGCATCAAAACTGTAGCGCTCAGCTGCACTCGGAGGATTAACAGCTGAAAAGAGGAAACTACCAGCTTCGACGCTGTCATTCACCAACACGACGATACGAGGCGTGCCAGTCGATTGACGCTTGACACGATCTAATTGAACCAATTCAACCTGGCCAAACTCTTCCTGCGATGTTGGCAGACTGTCGATCGATGTTGCTTGCCAGATAACGGCGCGCAAAAATATAGTAAATAGAATTTGCTGAAGAAAATTCATTTCTCCTATAGTTCTATAATTTCAAAACAAACGCTCAGCTCCCGTTTTTGGGCGAGCGACAAGTCCGTATTTTAATTTTCTATATAAGTCTAGCAATGCTTGTCTCGCTGCGATAGCCAATAGAAAGGCACTAGCTGGGTTTGGTCGGTCGCTTGTGTTCGCAGAGAGTGTCAATATACAGAGAGGGGTTTTGAGAGAGGTATTTTGTTTGACTGGCTATTGAGGTTGGCGCCAATTTCTAAATCTGCATGTCTTCCGCTTCCACTGTCGTCATTGTGAGTTTGGCTTCATGGACTCACCTGGGCAAGAGAAGACAGAGAGAGACACAGGAGTGACAGCATGAGTCAGCAGTGATCCCAAACTATTTACGGACTATTGTAGCCTGACAAGTAGGGATACGCCCATTCTATCTTCCCTTTTCTTTCCCTCTCTCCTACTGCTCGTATTGCCGCACTTTTACCTTAGCTACAGCTGCCCGGAGAGCAGGGGAAGAGAATGCAGGGGGACAGAGGGGAGATACAGGGCACAAAGCGACAAAGTGAGGACAGCCGGGGCTCACTGTACCTGCCCTCAAAAGGAAGGCAGCGAGAAAAGGGGGAAGAGATTGGGACTGAGATGAGCGCTCGAATGGACTTCAGAGTGGCAATGGCAGGATAGACCTTTGGTGAATGGGGATTTCACCTCGCTTTCTCGCTCTTTCTCTCTAGGGATCCGTGGAATCAGGACAGGGCCGTGTAAGGTGAACATTCCAGCATAAAAAGCATGTGGCTTGCAAGCTCTTTTAGCTTGAGACTGGCTGCATCCATGAACTTCATACGAGTATGAAGTGAGTAAGCAAGAGTTTTTAGCCCTAATTTGAAATGCTATTTGTTTGTCTGGCCTTGTATGTACACATGACTGTAATCGTGACCACCTGGTGCAAATTAGGCTGTATGAATATAGTTAAGCAATTCTCTTGTTGCAAAATCTCAAGCCACGCTAATATGAAAAAACCACAGAGCTGTGACTTCTATGTTAAATAATTAATTAGGTTAATTAAACCAAATACGTGCTTAATGTACCCCTTAAGACGCCACAGTACCCCTTTCAGCTACCACCTTAACTCTGCAGCTACCCCCTTGACCCATCAGCTACCCCGTTGACCCATCAGCTACCCCCTTGACCCATCAGCTACCCTTTTGACCCTTAAGCTATCCTTTTGACCCTTCAGCTACCCCCTTGACCCGCCAGCTAACCGCTTGACCCGTCAGCTACCCCCTTGACCCGCCAGCTACCCCCTTGACCCGTCAGCTACCCAATTGACCCGTCAGCTACCCCCTTGACCCGCCAGCTACCCCCTTGACCCGTCAGCTACCCCCTTGACCCGTCAGCTACCCCCTTGACCCATCAGCTACCCTTTTGACCCTTCAGCTAACCCTTTGACCCGTCAGCTACGTACCAAATTAAGCCTTCAATTGACCAGCACAATTTACGACAACATTGTTTTTAATAACTAACCTGGATGAGTCATTCACTATTCTCTCCCTATTAACCACGCAACCCAGCTCAACCAAACAATAGGCGAGTTAATGCATGAATTTCAAATTCCAGCATTAAAATAATAAGACTGAATTCCGCAGAATTTCGGTTTACTTCGCAAACACTCTTTCGATTGCATGTTAAAAATGGAGAAACGGAAAGGCAGTGCAGAGTTGAGACCAACTGCAGAAAAACTGCAAAGCACATCAAACAAGAGCTACCCCCTTCCCCCCTGCCAGACAGAACTTGTTTGCACGCAGTGTTTGCAGAATACACACAGTCAGTAGGGTCCGCACTTGAAAACTTTCACTACTATATAGAATTATTAATCAGCATATATGCGAAATTTCTTATAATGAGTGATCAGTACTTTTCTGCCATTTTCGTTTAATTTAGGCATTTTAGAGTTAGCTAATTTAGTAAACATGTGGATTAAAATAGTCGTTAGTTGCCTTATACTATCTGAAAATATTGTCTTTTTATTTCGTTTGAAAAAACACACATGGCCAAGTCGTATCGTGAAATTGGCCTGTGAATGAAATCTCGGAGACAAATTCTCGTTATATTATGCTTTTTTTGAAGTGTCAGAATCCTACTTAAAAAAGAAAAAGAAGAAGACACAATTGCATCTGAAATATTTTAACTGAAAATCTGTGAAAGTGTTATTTTAAAGATTCAATTAGATTTAGCCTTACTGAATTAAAAATTCTGTCTTAAAAATTCTTTGAAATATGCAATGCAATTAACTGTCAGGAGTCTTAACGTGCTACATATTAGTTAGTTATAACAATGTATATATCGAATGCATTTAATGATGCCATCATATAACAGAGAGGTCATCGACAAGAGGTTTCAGAGACTCGCTAAGCATCTTATTTCTTTCTATATCTACAAAATAACGCATTGACCCCCTGACTGAGAGGCTAAATTAAACGTGTGCTGCTTGCTTTGCTGACCCCTGCATGTTCTCGCAGATAACCTGGGTGTCTCTCCTTTTCAGTATTGTTGTCTTTCTCAGTTGAGCATTTACTATGTAATTAAGCAGAATAATTCAGCTTTACTAAACATATTTGGCATCTTCACAATAATATTATGATATAAAACTCTTGAGGTCGGTTTTGACACCTCAGCTCCGCGTATAAAAATTCTACTTTACCTACTAAAAAACATGAGTAGACAGTTGCGCAAATCGTGCCTAAATTTGGCAAGAATTTTAATCTAAAGTTATGATTTAATTGTTAATTCACTGTCTTTCTCATTATAACAACGTCATATGTAATTGTTCTTAGAAACGGACTGAAGCCATTCCTTACCTTATCCTTTGTTTTAATTGATCTTTCACTAGAATACTTTACTTGATAGCCAATTCCAATATTACATTAATAAAAAAATCGGAACGCAAAATCTGTCACAAAAGCAACGAGATTGAAAGATCAATTTGTCATTAATAGTTTTTTTGTAATTTATGTAAATGTTAGCAATGTATTTCTTCCGTGGAATATAAAAAAATTATTAGGTTTTGAAAAATCTTTGTTTTTTTTCGGTTGACAATGTACATTGTAAATATGATTTGAAAGCTGGCATTTGGTAGGTTTATATAGTACAGACAAAGTATATATAATTAATTGCACTTATAATTAATGGGAATTTAATCCAATTACTGGCTTAAATAAGTTAAATATTGATAAATCTAGCATGTTTTCAATCAATCGACGTTGTGTAACAGCCTGAAGCCAACTATACAGTTAGTACATTCATACCATATAGAGTTTACACAGCATCTTACAGCATCAAACACAATAATCTATTAGAAAACTTTGAAGCATCCATTTCGGGAATCATTTTGATCAATGAGCAATTAATTTCATGTGCAGCCATTCAGGCTACGTCGGACCATCTTGTCTATCAAGCCTTCAACGCCAGCAAGGCTTTTTCCGCGGCCTGTACAAGGCGTCCATCCGCAGTCTCCTCAGCCTCTAACAGTCGCTCGACACGCGACTTCCTCTCGTCAGCCAATCCGGCAACTAATTTGACTCGAATTCGTCGGGAAAAATCTTCGAGTTTGGCCAGCCGAGCAGCCAGAAACTCGGGCGTCGTGGGCCGAACAGCTTCGGTCTCGTCGTCGGCAAGGAAATCAGTCAGGCTGCAACCGCCTCCGCCGGCATCCATCAGCTCGCGAAGGTGACACAATCGCACAGTGCGCAATTCCAGATCGCGTCGAATAGTGAGTCGAGCTCGGGTCAGGGCAATCAAATGATTGAGCGACTCTCGGCTAGCGGACAGTCGCTGCTCCAACTGTTCGAGACGATGTCGCCAATGCACTGGCCAGTTCGAACTGGCCTCGCTGTCGGCCTCTTCGTTGTCTTCGTTGGATTGTCTGGCTGAATTGTCCAGCTCGTCGGTGCAGAGATCTTTGGCGAAGCTGAGCAGAAGTTGAGCAAGCTGTGGGTGTCAAAGAGGCTTTTGCATTCAGACTGTCTACAGCTGACGGGCTGGAGTGGCCGCAAGACCCACCCTAAATTTTTTCCAGCTCAAACTTATTCTCGATAAGACCTGGGTGGACTGAAGCAATGGGGGCTTAAGCGCATAGCTCAAGGGTACAAATTTTATTCTAAAGTGACCATGACAAAAATCAATGAGATGCAGTGACAAAAATCAATGAGATGCAGTGACAAAAATCGATGAGATGCAGTGACAAGAATCAATGAGATGCAGTGAAAAGAATCAATGAGGTACAGTGACAAGAATTAATGAGGTACAGTGACAAGAATCAGTGAGATACAGTGACAAGAATCAGTGAGGTACAGTGACAAGAATCAGTGAGATACAGTGACAAGAATCAGTGAGATACAGTGACAAGAATCAGTGAGGTACAGTGACAAGAATCAGTGAGATACAGTGACAAGAATCAGTGAGGTACAGTGACAAGAATCAATGAGGTACAGTGACAAGAATCAATGAGGTACAGTGACAAGAATCAATGAGGTACAGTGACAAGAATCAATGAGATGCAGTGACAAGAATCAATGAGATGCAGTGACAAGAATCAATGAGATACAGTGACAAGAATCAATGAGATGCAGTGACAAGAATCAATGAGATGCAGTGACAAGAATCAATGAGATGCAGAGACACTAATAAAAGAGATACGGTGAAAATAATCAATGAGATACAGTGACAAGCATCAATGATATAGGGTGACAGTAATCAATGAGATACCGTGACAAGAATCAATGAGATACAGTGAGAAACACCAATGTGTGTTCAATGGGTGTTAAATTAAACTCTTGATAAAGGGACAAATGGAATGAAAGAAACATTACGAGAGACAACCTACAGCGATATAGTCTAAATTTTAATGCTTTTGTTTAAAATGAATGCTCAGAAAATAATTAATTTTATCATTTGTCATTTGTTGCTATAGCAACAGACTGTAGACTCAATAGATAGCACTGTTTAACGAACTAATCGAGCGGTCACTGCTCTGTTCACAAGCCCAATCTCTAGCTCTCTCTGCAAGGCCCAGTTGCTAGGGGATTCGAAAGCGAAAAGTCATATCGCATGGCTCTTTTGCGTCAATAACAAAACCAAGCCTCGTTAAGATAAGCTTTACTGCATGCAGTGCCAATGCAATTATTTATAATTATTGATAGTTTCCATTTAGTTTACTTGTTTTTTGGGTAAAAAAAGCTCGAAAGATAGCTGAAGCAGGGCAGCAAAATTTTTGGCTATTTTTCGATTTCAAATAGGTAAAACCTTCGTGTTAATAAAACTTGCATGCACTCGCTACAATACTAAAAAAGTACATCCGTGATGCTGTTACCATGTAGCTAGACTGTTTCTAATCTTGATTTGCATACATTTTGATGACAAGTAGGGATTTTTGCAATTTTTTAATATATATTGTTTGGGGAATGCTCCAACCTTAAAGGCCATCCCATATGGGGAGAATTCGGGACAAAAGAGGAAGAAAAACTCACCTCGAACTCGTGCAACTGCTGCTTCATCCGGCGAGACCGCAGCTTCCCAAGGCAATGAATACCGTCAATGGTCCGACCCACGTGACGCTCCACCCTGTCAAGCAGCCGACAATCATCCACTTCGTCGAGCTTTACCTCGGTTTGGTCTTCTTTGACGTCATCTTCGAGAGATTCTTGTCTGCCGCGCTGTCCCAGACGATCGGCGCGGCGTCGTAGACAGTCAGCGCAGTCGACCAGCAGGTGTCGACCTTGCCGACGAAAATTCGAATCAGCCTCTGCCATTGCCGCCGACAGCTCGTCGATATTTCGCCTCGCCCTCGCAGCCGAGTCTTTCACTAGACGTCGATCTCGATCAGCCGCACTGGGCGAAGGCGCATCTTCTTCATCGATTGCGTCGTGCTGTTCCTGCGCCACCTCCTCGCCGAGTTGGTTTAAACGTTGCCGAGGCTTCAACCTGGCGGCGCACTTGGCAACAAGCTCGAGCCGATCGCGGCAGCTTCGGAGTCTGTCGAACAGCTCTGACCGTTCGACTGCCAGTCGGACTCGACGCTGTCGATCGAGTTTGGCGGCCTCAGCCAGACAGGCGGTCGCGGCCAGCTGACGCGCCCGAAGGCGACGGAGCCAGTCGGGTCGAAGATGCTCTGGCACTTCCGCCTGACTGCCCGTCGGGAGGTTGTCGAACTGAGCGTACAACAAATCGAGTTGGGCCTCCACCTCCTGCTCGTCCCGCTGTCGATTGTCGTCATCTCCTTCAGCAGGATTTGGCGACACCTCCTCGTCCAGGTCATCTTCTTCGTCTTCTAGGGAAACAGTCGAAGCCGCAGCCAGACAGACGAGCTGACGCAGCCAACAGCTGGCCTGAGCGGCAGCAACTGTATAGCTGCAACAATCTTCGTCGACAACTTCGGCTGTACAAACGGCATCAGCGGCCGCTTGGTTTTCGTACACGAATAGGCTGTAATCGCAGGACGATGAACCGCGTCGCTGGTGGAGACGCTCGCAACTGCCCGAGTGCGGAGCCGATGCTGAATAGCTGCGTCGGCACAGCATGGCTTGATAGACTGGATCTGCTAGGTTAAGACTGGTTGCAGCTATGTTTTTTTTCCTTGTGTGTCTCCTGTTAGTTTAGCATTTGCATATTCCTAGTTAAGTTTGCGATACGTACGTAGTTCAGTCTAGTCTGACTCAACTCTTAGGCTGTGACGAAAATATATTTGTAAACTGAAACAGCGACACGACTCTCTTTTTTTTAAATGACGCAAAATTGAGACACCAAAGGTTTGAAGAAACACAAGGCTATGCTGTGTTTGTGTACGCACAGTTGTTTTATGCTAAACAGGCCTTAACGCGCGCGCCTTGTTCAGCTGTTTAGCCCGCCGCTCTATACGTGCAAAAAACACTGCAATTAAAAATAGTGCATATATGAGGCTAGCTATTTCTCTGTCCCCATAGCTATATGTGATGTCTGTCTAACCCGATAGCGCTAACCCTCTCAGCCGTGCACTATACTGCTCCTCGGAGCGTCACTCTAACTCTAGATTTTAGTTACAAAGTCCTAAGTGCAGACCTCACTGACGCTTTCCCCCCCCCCACCTTGGTCAGAACGCGAGAGAAATGAGTGGTTGGGCTAGAGGTGGGTAGGTAATCCGCGCATTCTCAGTGTTAGTAAAAAAAGAGCTCCTATTATTAAATAGTCGTAGCTAATGAGCTTGAGCGCGACAACGAAAAAAATAGTGCATGACAGGAATGAGAAAATATGGAGCATGGGAATGTTTGTCTGAGAGCTGCCTGTCTGACTGCCTAAATCTGTGTACTCATCTAATGAACAATGTACAGGGTCTTCTCGTCACTCAGCTTAGTCCTCCTAAGGCGATGATGGAAAGACCTACGTTTACTGTACGTTTCAGTGCGTTCAATCCATGTTGACGTTTAATATTACGCCAAGAAATTTCTTTTATTTTTACAAAAAATCATGCCCATGGTCATTTTAATACCATTTAATTGTTGTAGAGGAGTTGTAGCCTAGTGGCCAGGGCGCCTGACTCATGACCGGAAGGTCGTGGGTTCGAGTCCCGGCCCTAGGAGACAATTTGTGCCCTTGAGCAAGGCACTTAATCCAGCATTGCTTCAGTCCACCCAGCTGAGATTGGGTACCAGTTTGAGCTGTGTAAATTTAGAGTGGGTGTTGCGGCCCCTCCAGCCCGTCAGGCTGAAAGCTGTACACAGCCCTCGGATGCGCCGCGCAACTATCTGCGGCTGTGCCTTGGGCTGTACATCTGATCGAAAGGTCGGGTGTCTAAATTTATTATTTATTTTTATTAATTGTTGTAATAGTTTGATGTGAGATTTAACTGCGGGTTTTGAACAAGCCTTTTCGTCTTTAATAAACATTTCTATTTCTCTTACTGTTTATATTCGTTTTTTTATTATTTCTTAGCGGAACTTCCGCGCTGTCAGCAGCTTGTCTACCTCGACGGTCGGGTCCCTAAAGTCCGCGAAGAACTGCAGCGTCGGCGAGGACTTGCTTGGGCTGCCTTACATTCGATAAGGTCAATCCTGCAATCCAAGGCCCTGCCATGTCAATCGATGATCGAGACCGTCCTGCTGTACGAACGTACAACGCCGAGACCTGGACGCTGACGGACTCGCTTGAGACTGCTGCGGGCCGCTTTAAAGATCGGCTACGCGCAGGTGCCCAACGTCGAGCCGCGCCGTCCTGGACCGTCCAAACGAACTTTTGCGCAGTCGGCGACTCCAGCAGACAGGCCACGTCATCCACACCGAGCCGAACTGCCCCGAGCCGGTGCAGGAGGTGCTGCTGCTTGCGCTGCATGTTGCCCGAGGATTAAGAACTATTGATTCTTACAAGAGGTCTAGTCTACGAGTACATAATTCTGACACTGGAAATAGTTCCTAGAATTTAATACACCAAGCAAGACTTCGATCCAAGGACAACTTAGTAAGATATTGTACGAAGTACTACAAGTGGTCCATGCTTCGATCCTACAGTACATGTAAAAAATTAGCAGAAAAACGTGCATAAGAGGAAAAGAAAAACATCATCGAGTAATCAAAATTTTTTTCTATGGAACGAGAATCAATATTATTGAGCTAATAACTGACGCAATTAAACTTCTATTATGACATTTTCTAAACAGATCCAATCATTATTTCTTAAAAAAACAATAAAAACAATGTTTTTTTCGCTTTATATTCTCAACTAAAAGAAGCAATGAATAATCTTGAAGGCACGTTTAGTATTTATTTTGTTTATTATCTAAGTAGTAAGTTTTAAAATGTCAAAATAAGCAATTTTTTTAAAAGATAATGGGAAAGATTGATGACAATAGATTGATGCGAAGCAGAATAAATTTTTCCCTAAATTTCTAAATAGCACAGGTGGACAAAAGTAGACTGTATGAAATATGAAATTTTAGATTCTAAACAAAGGAATTACTTTCTAGGAAATAAATATCTTCTGGGCAATTTCTAGAATGCTAAGGATAATCGCAGCAATGAAACTGAAAATTCGCAGCGTGAGTTTGTCATTATTTTTCAGTTTTAGTTTCTTTCAGTATAGAAAAACAACAGAAGTAAACAGAACAATGGAAGACACTCTTGTCAACAACGCACTGAAAGCAGCTGTTTGCTGTTTGTCTGCTTTAACTAGCCGAATAAACCGTCTTTTGGTTGTGCGTGGCCCTCTCCTGAAATAATTAATTAATAGATAGGATGCAATTTTTTAGCGAAAAATTAAAAAAGATGGCGTCGTTTTTCGTAACTTATCTACTAATAGTAGGCTAGTAGAGAAAAATCGTGCATAAAAAAATAAAGCTGCACACCTCGCCCTCCATGTTGAACAGCGAGGTGACAATGTTGGCGCCGACACCCCAGCTTGACTCGCTGGCCTCCAGATCGCTGCTGTTGGCGCTGCCGCTGGGTCGCTGGCCTCGAGCCCAGATCTGCGCACGGATCGGTTCACGTGATGCGTTTTAATGTACATTAAAGGCACTAGTTAATTAACGGTGGCCGCACCTTGATTGTCTTGCGCTGTCCATCGTCAAGGATGGTTCCCATCGGCACGGTGTACCGGACGGTCTGCCGGTTGTTGTCAATGTTGCGAGACAGCTTCCAGCCGCTGATGTCTTCCTTCTGGAAAAAAGAATTAGATTGTGTTTGTTGGAAGTATTTAATTAGTTCCGTTATCCCAGGAGGTTGGGTGGGTGTACTTTAAGCAACGATTCCAGTTCAATCGAGGTAGTTCTGTTTTGAGAGAAGCTTTGATTGGCTGAGCTATTGGCGGAGGTTGAGGTGGGTGTGATTTAAGGGAAGCTTTTATTGGATGAGCTATCGGCGTAGGTTGAGGTGGGTGTGATTTAAGGGAAGCTTTGATTGGATGAACTATCGGCGGAGGTTGAGGTGGGTGTAATTTAAGGAAAGCTTTGATTGGCTAAGCTATCTGCAGAGGTTAAGGTGGGTGTGATTTAAGGAAAGCTTTGATTGGATGAGCTATCAGCGGAGGTTGAGGTGGGTGTAATTTAAGGAAAGCTTTGATTGGCTGAGCTATCAGCGGAGGTTGAGGTGGGCGTGATTTAGGGAAAGCTTTGGTTGGCTGAGCTATTGGTGGAGGTTGAGGTGGGTGAGCTATTATCGCTATAAGTCAAGATACGCGTACAGGCTTATAGGTTTGTAAGAAAATGTTATATAGGATAAGAAACTGTTTAGCGTCCGTTTCAAACCTTTTTTCCTGTGTTTTCGAGCAGCACAAATTTACCATCAGGCGAGCATTCTTGAATGCTCACGTTGCCCTTGGCCGTGCGCTGATATGTAGTTTTGGCCGACATTTCGCCTTTGATAAGATTCACTAAAATTTTTTTTAATTTGAATTAAAAGAAGAAATCTTTTTGAAAACCTAAAAACAATAAAAAAACAACGAAAATCAGCTTACTCTGTTGTATGGCTGAAAGAAATGTAAGATCAGAGGGTAGGTAGGAAAATTAGTTTCTAGGAAATGGAATCATTATAAAACAAAAAAAATTTGTACAAAAACAATTCATACCGGTTGGAGAAGGCAGCTGCTGCTGCTCCACAGAAATCGAAGTCTTCTCCACAGTCGACGATTTTTGGGTGATTGTCTCCTGAGCTCGTTGATTGATGCTGAGATGAGTGACAAGGGGAATAGGGAAATTAGAATAATAGGGATCTTGTGATTGGCTGCAAACAAAAAGAGGACTCTTTGATTGGCTGAGAACAGGTAGAGGGAATAGAGGGTTACCGTTGGTAGAAGCTTTATGATTGGCTGGGAACAGGCAGAGGGGATAAAAGGTTACGGTTGGTAGACGCTCTGTGATTGGCTGAGAACAGGTAGAGGGGATAGAAGATTACCATTGGTCGAAGCTTTATGCTTGGCTGAGAACAGGCAGAGGGGATAGAGGGTTACCATTGGTCGAAGCTTTATGATTGGCTGGGAACAGGCAATAGGGGTAGAGGGTTGCCGTTGGTAGAAGCTCTGTGATTGGCTAAGAACAGGTAGAGGGGATAGAAGATTACCATTGGTCGAAGCTTTATGATTGGCTGAGAACAGGCAGAGGGGATAGAGGGTTACCATTGGTCGAAGCTTTATGATTGGCTGGGAACAGGCAATAGGGGTAGAGGGTTGCCGTTGTTAGAAGCTCTGTGATTGGCTGAGAACAGGCAGAGTGGATAGGAAGTCCTTAGAACCCCGAGATTTGTTGACAACAAGTCCGCATCCGATTGACAGCCTTACCGAAGCTCTTCACCCTCGAGCAGTTTGCGGTAGGCGTGAATCTCCAATTCCAAGCTAAGCTTAGCGTCCATGAGCACCTGCAGTTCGCGCATGTACTCCTCCAGAGTGGCGTTCGAGCTAGCGAGATCGGCGCGCAGCTGGCTCTTCGTCATCTCGCACTCGCGCTCAGCCTCCTCCATCTCGCGGCGCAGATCTTCGAGCTCGCGTTCTAACTGGGCGTTGCGAGCTTCCAGCTCCGGGATCCGATTGCGGGCATCCGTCATCTGGCCTTTGATGCGCTTGTTCTCCTCGCGCAGGTGAGCAAGCTCCAGGTTGTCCCTGGTGTTGGTGGTCCGAGCCTCCTGGACTTTGACGCTGTATTGAGCTTCGATTTCGGATCGAATCGAGTCCAACTTGGTCTCGTATTCGCGCTGAATGTCGCGCAACGCCTGGGACATTTCGTTTCGCCAGAACTCCCTGTTCTCGTTAGTGGTGTCTCTGTAGGCCAGGATGGCCAGCTCCTTCAGCTCCTGCGGTTTTTTAAGTTTTTTAATGATTTCACTAGTGGTAAAATCTGATTCAAAGAAACTCAATTCGATTCCCCAATCTCGAGTCCCGATTCCCCATCTCCAGTCCCAATTCCCCAGTCTACAGTCCCAATTCCCCAGTCTACAGTCCCGATTCCCCAGTCTCTAGTCCCGATTCTCCAATCTGCAGTGCCGATTCCCCAATCCCCAGTCCCGATTCCCCAATCCCCAGTCCCGATTCCCCAATCCCCCAGTCCCGATTCCCCAATCCCCAGTGCCGATTCCCCAGTCTTTAGTTCCGATTCCCCAATCTCCAGTCCCGATTCCCCAATCTCCAGTCCCGATTCGCCAATCCCCAGTCCCGATTCGCCAATCCCCAGTCCCAATTCCCCAATCCTCAGTCCTGATTCCCCAAACTCGAGTCCCGATTTCCCAGTCTCCACTCCCGATTCCCGAATTCCCAGTCCCGATTCCCCATTTTCCAGTCCTAGAAGCGGCAGCCACTCACCGACTCGTGAACCTGTTTGAGAAATTCCAGTTCCTCGCGCAGGGACTGGGCGGCATTCTCCGCGTTGATGTGGTTCAACGTCTCGGCGTCCAGATCCTGCGGCGTTGGGAGTTTACAACTAAGCAAAATTGAAACCAAATTCCACGAAGAACAAACAATAGCGTCAATCATCGAACTTACGGTTCTCAGTCGAATTACGTCATCGCGCAGGCGTTTAACCTCACGTTGGTCCCGAGCTCGTTCCTCGTCGAATGCGGCCACTCGGCGGCGAAGCAGCGAGATCTCGCCGTCGTAGTCGGCCATCTGCTGGTTGAGCTTGTCGATGGTCTCGCGGTCCACCTGGTGCAGTCGGTTGGCCTCGTCCAGACTGAAGCGGTTTTTTTTAATGTTGATAGAAGATTATTAAGCCTAGTGATTATTGGCTGCCAAATTTGCATTAGACTCACAGAATCTGCAGCTCATTCAGCTGATCCTCAAGCGACGAGATGCGCACCTCAGACTCCGCCTTCTGCTTCTCGGCATCCTCGAGCAGTTTGCGCAACTGTTGCAGCTCAGCCTCGTAGGTTAATTTGATCTTTTCAGTCTCTTTGCCCCATCGATCTTTCAGCTGTTGCAGCTCGTTGGACAGCTTCTTGTTCTGAGCTTCGAGGAAGCGAACCTGAACCAAGGAAGCGAAAAAAGTATCAAATATCAGGAAGCTAAAAAACCGGTATTCCAATTAATTTGTGCATTTTTTAATTACTAATTTGCATTGGAGGTAGATTGTGTAATTACTCAACAGGAACACTCAGAATAAATTAAGCAAGAAAGCAAGAAGCTTTAGTAAGCCCTTGCTAAGTAGTCGCTTGATCAAACATTTTTCGTAAGAGACAGAGACCAAGCAGACTAAAATCCACCTTGTAGACTTAAGAAACTAACGGCGAACAAAATGCCAAGCGTGAGACTTCATCCCATCATCCAATTGTTTTTCAAGTTCGTTCATTTTAGAAAAAAAATAATTCAGAAGCAGAGTCTGTGTTTGCTAAGCTGTTTTAGTGGAAGCCAATGCGACTCTAGAAAACAAACAAACCAAAGGAATTTGTTTGTTTTCTTGAAATATATGCAAGCCGACGGGGTAAATTGAGACGTCTGAGTCAGCGCAGCCCACAGCAGGTGAAAGCAGAAGACTTCGCTGCGAAAGCAGAAGACGAATGCAGAGGAAAAAAAGCAAACAGAGAACAATTTAAGCAAAGGACAGAAGCAGAGAGATTGTCGGAGAAAACACAAATGTTAACCGACCAGGACCAAAAAATCTAATTGACTTAATTGACTTTAATGATCCGTTCTTTGAAACGAAAATAAACAAAGAACAGGTTGGCAAATACAGACGAAAATTACTATTTGTTTTATGGCCCTGATATTATTTCATGCATATGGGTAAAAAATGAATTTGCCATTGACAAGCATTCCGCTACCCAATAACGCGCACGTGGGATGCGTGTTATTGTCCACCCCGATAACTTCTGCCGAGACAGCGTGTTATTGTCTTTCCAGACCATAGACTACAAGGAAACACTAGTCAATGCACTCATCTGCAGTCGGGATGCATGATATTGGTATAAGACGACTCGCGCTACCGTGCTCACGTGTTTCCAAGGTGGATTATATTGGTATAAGACGACTCGCGCTACCGCGCTCACGTGTTATACCAATATCATGCATCCCGACTGCAGATGAGTGCATTGACAAGTGTTTCCTTGTAGTCTATGGTCTGGAAAGACAATAACACGCAGTCTCGGCAGAAGTTATCGGGGTGGACAATCGGTCTCGGCAGAAGTTATTGGGGTGTAGCGCGAGTCGTCTTATACCAATATCATGCATCCCGACTGCAGAAGAATATACCATTAGCAGGACTTGATCTATTTTGTAATGCGATTCTAACAAAGTATGATCTTTTTGATCATTTAATTTTTTAGCTAATATAAATCCTATACATTCAAACGTCTACACAGGCGTTCACATTCATGTGAATTAAACATTTAAACATGCGAGAAACACAATCACAACCTGAGACTAAATAAGAAATTCGCAAATCGGAATCAGACAATCAAAGAACTAAATTAGATGTTCACACATCTGAACTACAAATTCACAAATTTGAGTTATGCATTCACACATCTCAATTTAACGCTCACACATCTGAACTACAAATTCACAAATTTGAGTTATGCATTCACACATCTCAATTTAACGCTCACACATCTGAACTACAAATTCACAAATTTGAGTTATGCATTCACACATCTCAATTTAACGCTCACACATCCAAATTAGACATTCAAAAATCCAAAATAGACATTCACACATCCGAAATAGACATTCACACATTCGAAATAGATATTCACACATCCGAAATAGACATTCACACATCCGAACTAGACATTCACACATCCGAAATAGACATTCACACATCCAAATTAGACTTCACACATCTGAAGTAGACATTCACACATCCGAAATAGACATTCACACATCCAAATTAGACTTCACACATCTGTATTAGACATTCACACACTAGAATCAGACATTCAGACATCCGAAATAGACATTCACACATCTGAAGTAGACATTCACACATCCGAAATAGACATTCACACATCCAAATTAGACTTCACACATCTGTATTAGACATTCACACACTAGAATCAGACATTCAGACATCCGAAATAGACATTCACACATCTGAAGTAGACATTCACACATCCGAAATAGACATTCACACATCCAAATTAGACTTCACACATCTGTATTAGACATTCACACACTAGAATCAGACATTCAGACATCCGAAATAGACATTCACACATCTGAAGTAGACATTCACACATCCGAAATAGACATTCACACATCTGAAGTAGACATTCACACATCCGAAATAGACATTCACACATCCAAATTAGACTTCACACATCTGTATTAGACATTCACACACTAGAATCAGACATTCAGACATCCGAAATAGACATTCACACATCCAGTTTTCAATGTCACAAAGCAAAATGTGTCATTGGACGAATTTTATCTCACCTTTTCAATGTACCCGGCCAACCGTTCGTTCAGCTCCTGCATGTCCCGCTTCTCCTTCTCCCGCCCGTTCAGCATGCTGGAGACGTCCGCGGCCACGGCGGCCCCGTCTCGAGCGCCGCCAGCCGAGTAGCTCCGGCTAACGTGGACGCTTCGTACAGTCGAAGAGCCGTCAAGAAGGTCGCGAGCCGAGCCGGCGCCGAAGCCCGGCAAAGTCCTATTGATCACAACAGTCTTGGGCGACGCGATGGGACCGCGGAAACCCTGCACCCCGCCGGAGGTCTGGACATTGTATCGAGTGGTCTTCACTGTTGTCACGCTCTGCGCGTTTGAGCTGCTCATGGTTGTTGTGGGAAGCTTGCCGACGCTCAGACAGAGATAGACGCTTGTTTAGGTCAAGCAGGCGGATCGAGTTGCAGCTACGTATTTATGCATATCTAACATTGGCTTCGTGTCTGATTGGCTGGTTATGAGCACCCAAGCGAAGGGCGTGTTATTCATGTATAGCACACACACACACACACACACTGCAGGCTCTCGCATCGGACAGGCTGTTCAATTTATTGCAGGTCACAACTTTTGATTTTATTTTAAACGAAACTTAAAATATATAGTTAGAAAAGTTAGGTTAAGAAGTCGATCTAATGTCTGGCGCTTGTTTGCATCCCGCCTCCTTATTAGGAGTTGTAGCCTAGCGGCTAGGGTAGCCTTGCCTCATGACCGGAAGGTCGTGGGTTCGAGTCCCGGCCCTAGGAGACAATTTGTGCCCTTGAGCAAGGCACTTAATCCCGCATTGCTTCAGTCCACCCAGCTGAGATTGGGTACCAGTTTGAGCTGGGTAAATTTAGGGTGGGTGTTGCGGCCCCTCCAGCCCGTCAGGCTGAAAGCTGTACACAGTCCTCGGATGCGCCGCGCAACTATCTGCGGCTGTGCCTTGGGCTGTACATCTGATCGAAAGGTCAGGTGTCAAAATTTGTCTTTATTTTTAATTTAATTTTTGCCTCTAAAAGTTTATTTTTCAAAGCAACCTTTCATTTCGAACAACATTTACTAGCTGGAGTGCTGCAACAACCGGGATAGCTACAGGGGTCATACATACACGTAAATAGGACATCCTAACACAACTAATTAGCTTACATACAAATCCTACAATGTGTTTTTGTCAATTACATTTGGGGGGCCAATCACAAGCACGAAAAGTCAAATCGTCGATAAGTTTCGAAATGTACTGATCATTCGGTCAAGAATGCACTAAAAATAAACCCTGAAGATATGTTTTCGACGTTATGATATTTCGAGCTTGTGAGGGAACCCCTAATAAGTAGAACGACACTACACTGTAGCATTCCATAATGTGAGAATTTAGTTGCCGTCAATTAACAATCTTTGCGTAATTTTAAAGCATAAATACGTCTAGACAGACATTTACTTGCTTATTAAAGCATAAAAAAACAAGTCAAGAACAAACGCAAAGCGGATATCTGCAGTTTGGTTCGGTCCAATTTTGCAAAAGGCAATCAGGCAATAGGGTGGACTTCCTATCTAAATCAGCCCCGTAATTATACGCTTTGATTTTTGAGCAACAGGTTGTGCGTGTGCCTGGATGAATCCACTTTGATTCGAATTATGCACCAATTTTACGTCCCAAGAAATAATCGTAGTACAGTGGTTCGGTTGGCTTTTGTGGCATTTATAATGCGATGTAAACTTTGTTATTTAAAGGAATGACCACATTACTAATTAGTGATTATGCGATGACTGAATTTCTAATTAGTGATTTTGCAATGACTGCATTCCTAATTAGTGATTTTGCAATGACTGCATTCCTAATTAGTGATTTTGCAATGACTGCATTCCTAATTAGTGATTTTGCAATGACTGCATTCCTAATTAATGATTTTGCAATGACTGCATTCCTAATTAGTGATTTTGCAATGACTGCATTCCTAATTAGTGATCATGCGATGACTGCATTCCTAATTAATGATTTTGCAATGAGCGCATTCCTAATTAGTGATTTTGCAATGACTGCATTCCTAATTAGTGATTTTGCAATGACTGCATTCCTAATTAGTGATTTTGCAATGAATGCATTCCTAATTAATGATTTTGCAATGACTGCATTCCTAATTAGTGATCATGCGATGACTGCATTCCTAATTAATGATTTTGCAATGAGCGCGTTCCTAATTAGTGATTATGCCATGACTGCATTCCTAATTAGTGATTATGCGATGACTGCATTCCTAATTAGTGATTTTGCAATGACCGCATTCCTAATTAGTGATTTTGCAATGACTGCATTCCTAATTAATGATTTTGCAATGACTGCATTCCTAATTAGTGATTTTGCAATGACTGCATTCCTAATTAGTGATCATGCGATGACTGCATTCCTAATTAATGATTTTGCAATGACTGCATTCCTAATTAGTGATCATGCGATGACTGCATTCCTAATTAATGATTTTGCAATGAGCGCGTTCCTAATTAGTGATTATGCCATGACTGCATTCCTAATTAGTGATTATGCGATGACTGCATTCCTAATTAGTGATTTTGCAATGACCGCATTCCTAATTAGTGATTTTGCGATGACTGTATTCCTAATTAGTGATTTTGCGATGACTGCATTCCTAATTAGTGATTTTGCAATGACTGCATTCCTAATTAATGATTATGCGATTGCATTCCTAATCAGTGATTTTGCATTGCAATGACTGCATTTCTAATTAATGATTATGCGATGATTGCATTCCTTGGCTGCATTCCTAATTAATGATTTTGCAATGACTGCATTCCTTGGCTGCATTCCTAATTTATGATTTTGCAATGACTACATTTCTAATTAGTGATTATGCAATGACTGCATTTCTAATTAGTGATTTTGTAATGACTGCATTCCAAATTAATGATTATGCACTCACTGCATTTCTAATTAGTGATTTTGCACTCACTGCATTCCTAATTAGTGATTTTGCACTCACTGCATTCCAAATTAGTAATCTTGTAATGATTTTTTTCTATCTCTAAGAATAACCATATTCCTAGCAATCTAACACTAGTCACATACTAAATTAAATTGTCACTTTTATTTTATTAAACATTTCAAACATTAAAAATTGAAGAAGACAAAGTTAAGAAGTCAATTGATAATTAGCATCAAAACTTAATACTAATGAAAACACCTCACGTCAAATTAAAACTTCATAACAGAAAAGTGATTGGCTCTTCGCTGCGACAAAACCAAATTTTTATTCGATTGTATTTCAAGGGGTTGTTTTAAAAATTCGTTATCAAACCAATTTATAATATAAGAAATAAAAAAGTAATCAACTGTAATGTGATTTTCTAGTAGCTGTTTTGAAAAAAATAAGAACTGACGTATAAAACAGAAAAAATAAGCGGACACAATTTTAATATGTATACATGTATTCGCTGCATTAAGCACATAACACTAGAACGCATGCACAATCAAATACTAAATAAGGAGAAAACAGTTTTAGTTAATATGTAAATAACCTTTAATATTCCATGCTTAATAGGGATTAGAACTGAAAATATCAATTTTAATCATTTTAAAGCACAAATAATTAATTAACACTGCTTGATTATTAGTAAATTCAAAAAAAGACAGAAAATATCATTGATTTGCACGCCTGGCTACTCAGACGAGTAGAGAAGTTAGCTTATTATTTTTTTAAACAAAAAAAAATTGCTTCCTCCAATAGGAACTGGTAACAGAGAACGGGGGCACACACACACAAACTAAATAAGCATTTAGACTAAAAAAACACTTCATCTCTACAGACAGAGCGCAAGGACATGCTGAAGCGAGATTCCTGCAGAGTCTAATTCCCCCATTCCCTCACAAATCAGTACGAAATTGCTATATTTCTGCTTCAATAGTTCAATTATTTAAAGCATATCGCAGGGCAGCTTGTTTTTCTTCTTGCGCGCCTGCAAAGCAGCTCGGGTGGCCGTTTCGAATACCTCACGTACGCCGTCCTTGGTCTTGGCCGAGCATTCAATATAGGAGCTGGCGCCTGGGTTTGAAAAATAGATGGGATTCAACAATTTGGGACGCTTTCACATCCTCGAAAATGGAATTCTTTCACTTTCTTTCGAAACAAAACAATGTGCATGTCACTTTCATTTTCTCTAAATTTCACTTTCTTGAAACTTCACTTATTTGAAATTTCACTTTCTAGAAGACAGACGCCAATATTATACTTCTAGACGTTCATGAAAAGATAGGAATGACCGAAGTTTCGAGAAAGTGAAATTTCGAGAAAGTGAAAGTTGCTGACACTTTTGGCTTTCGAGCCGGGTTTCGAGAAAGTGAGTGTTGGGTTTCGAGAAAAAGAAAGCGCTGGGTTTCTAGAAAGTGAAACGCCACCAACGATTTCAAGAGGGTTAAATTAAGGATCTGGGAAACGATTAGGGACAATTTGAAATGAGGATAAAAATCCCCTAAATTTCATTAAATTTCTAAACTTCAAATGCCGGTAAAAGTTTTGGGCTTGTGAAAGCTCCCATTATAAAATATAAAAAACCTCTGTACTATAAAATGAGAGTTAAGAATGGCCATAAAAAAAGCTGTCTTTTATGACAGACATCAACTGAAGTTATCCTAAGTTTATCCCAAATTCGGATTTGGGGCACAAATTGTCTCCCGAGGCTTGGGGCTCGAACCAAGGACCTTCCAGATTCCGGGAATCATTATTCAATAGGTGAGACGGGCTAACCAGCCATAGATCCTAGGAATTTAGTATCTGGAAGAAAAATCGAGCATCTAACAAACCGATTCTCTCCGCCATAGCCCGTCCATCCTCGGGCTTGACCAGCTCCTGCCGCATCTTGGCCAACTCGTGCCGAGTTTTCTCATCGTTGCGCAAATCTTTCTTATTGCCAACTAGAATAATTGGCACGTTGGGGCAGAAGTGTTTCACCTCGGGCGTCCATTTCTCCGGTATGTTTTCTAGGGAGTCGGGCGAGTCGATGGCGAAGCACATCAGGATGACATCCGTGTCCGGATAGGACAACGGGCGCAACCGGTCGTAGTCCTCTTGGCCAGCCGTGTCCCATAGGGCGAGTTCAACCTGACAATGTTGACAAATTGTGCTACTGTAGATACTACTAAATGATAGTAGGATAAGTAAATAAAAGAGAAGCAAAAAAATTTAGAAAAAATCAAATTAATAGGATATTTGAGATCAGGGATAATAAGAAAAAGTTGCAGATGATCAGGCAGATAAATACACTGAGTTTCAAAAAGAGACAGCAATCTTAGCTCAATTTAAATCAATTTAAAAATTAATCATAACTAATTTTAGTGAAAGCTTTTGTGGGTGCTGAGTGACGTGATCACAAGTGCACAAGAAGTTAATCGAGTGACTATCCCGTTTCCATCCTAGCTTATTATTCTAACATCAAAAGGACACAGGGTACTGTACCTTAGTATTGGGTATTTCCTCCTCTGTTCTCAATGGCAATGCCACTTCTCTTGAATGATGTTGAACATGCCAATGACTGTGTGTTGTTGGGTGAGCCCAAAGGGGTGTTGTTGCTTAAAAGCCATTGTTTGGGTTGCCCTTTTCCAAAGCCCTGATACACACACGGTCAGGTGATTCGCAAATCACCACACCCTTAAGTCCCTAAACAAACGCGACCGAAAGCAAAATTTAGTGGTCAGTCACACGGGACTGGGACACCCCATGTTTAAATTGATTTTCAAAGGGCTGAGATGGCTGCTCAGTTCTGACGGGCTGGAGGGGTCGCAATTTCCACTCTAAATTTACCCAGCTGAACTGGTACCCGATCTCAACTTGACTGGATTGAAGAAATTCGGGATTAAGTGCTTTGCTCAATGGAAAAAAACTTTTCTGCTAGAGCTGGGACTCGAACTCAAGACCTTCCATCCATAGTAGTTGGTAGGTGCCCTAACTACTTTAGCTCGAAAGAATTATAGAAATGATAAAATTAAGAAATCAAACACCACAGAAATAGAAGAATTGTAAAGTATCAATTGATACAAAAAATCAGATGCCGAACAAAGCAATTAACCTGTTTGCCATCCACTTCAATATCGGCCACATAGTTTTCAAACACGGTGGGCACATACACCTCGGGGAACTGGTCCTTGCTGAACACAATTAATAGGCAGGTCTTGCCACACGCGCCATCGCCAACAATAACCAGCTTCTTTCGAATGGCGGCCATTTAGTCAAGGTAAAAAAATTACACACAAAAAACTTGTTGTATAGCTTTGAGGAGTGCCTTTTTATCAACAGATAGCAAACACTTTGCACTGGAAGACAAATTGTACTTATTGCAGTAAGAAGTATGTGTGCCAAAGCAAGTTAAAATATTATCCTACGTTTCAAGCAATAAACTGCACCAAAAATTTATGATAGTTTTCATATTTTATTTAATTTAGCTTGTATTTGTATTATAAAGGTTTGAATATTGCTAAGCTTTGAAATAGAAGTAGTTGTTGTTACCGATGTTTAGTAGTATAGCAAGGCATACTAGGTTATAGTGCTATTGAAATTTTAATACAATAATATTGAAAACTGTATTAATATTTGCTTTTGGATTCCATATAACCAAAAAGTTTGAACAAAAACTGTGCTTGCCTTTTACATTAGATTTTGAGTCAGACTCCAATATCATTAGAAGCATAGAATAAAGAAATCTGTAAATCCTATTCATTTTACTATTGTTTCAAAAAAGAAACTGTCCTATAAGGTACATTGTTGATGAATATAAGCATTAATAAGCAATGCATCAATAATTTAACTTTATTACAAAATAATTTAAATATACTTGTCTTATTGTATACTTTTAAAAATTTGGCTAGTTGCTTACATGTGTTTGATTTTTTAAATATTTCCTTGTGGTTTTTAACTCAATACTCACTTATTCTTAGTCTTTATGTCAATGTTTTTAATTTGATTTTATAGGATAAATCTTCTTTTCAGTAAAAATTATTTGAAGCACTTTACTTTACAAAAAATTGCCAGACATTTTTTAAGACTTATTATATATATTATTACTAAAATATTTATTAACAATCTGACTTGCCAGTGGTTTTTTCTAAAATTGATTACCAAAATGAACTATTATCTGCTGGAATATCTAGTGAAGCATTAAAAAATATTAGACCATGCATTAGGGCTACCAAGCAGATAAAGGTTGAATATTTAAAGTTTAGTTAGATAATTTAAGTAGAGACCTAGCAATTACAACTATTTATTTTAAACTTTCAATTTTATAAATAGGAAACTTTCTAAAGTACAACATTGCAAAAAAGAATGAATTAACAAAACTGTAACAAAAGGTTTTTATTCTATAGTGCTATTTTAAATCCATTTTTATAGCTAAATAACTTACCCTGATCTAAAGTGTAATTAAAAAATTAGAATCTAGGCAGGGCCCATAGTGGTTGATTTTTAAAGATTCCCACAAAAGAAAATTTTTCTTAAAAATAAAACTTTCCTAGTCCTAGTTTCTTTATAATATATATACAAGCAAATATAAAACTTTAAAAATTTATCTAACTAGTGGGGCTTTATTTAAAAAATTAGAATATAGGCAAGTATAAAATATTTATTTGAGTAAAAAAGGTTCTATACATGTTACTATGCAGCTTTACCTAAGTTTATCTATATGGTAGAACCATTTGTTAAATAATTTTTGCAGTACTAAAGTGATTCTTCACATTTGACAAGGCTAAATGTGTATTAGATAATTGTTAGAACATTAGAACATAGCAACTATTTTCTAAGCAATATAAAAAGGTTGGTTGTATATAGCTATAGCTAGTCATGTGTATATGTATAAAGCCATGTAATAGTATATGGTCAAGAGAATTTAGTTTTTGGAACTGTTTTATCCACTGGGCCATAAATATTTACATAGGTGCGCAACTTGAAAAATTCAGTCAGCCGGTGCGACTTAGTGGAAAAAAAATTTGCGACTCACTTTGGGTCAAAGTTTGAAGGACCAAAAAAAGGTCCCATGAACCATTTTTGCCTGAATCTTCCCAATTCTTCTCCATTCTGCAACTTATCCCCTTGTTTTTGCAACTTACCCCCTTGTTTTTGCAACTTACCCCCTCATTTTTCACTGATTTTGTGACTTACAAAGTGGATTTTGCTACTTTTATCTACAATTTTGCGACTTACAATGGCAACTTTGTGACTTACCTTGGTCAGCCACCAAATCAGTTGGCCGGATCAGCCGACTGTTGCGCACATATGAATATTTAATGTGGTATAGCAAATCAGTTTTGTTTTAGCAGCAAGTTTATAACTGAATTAGTTATTGCTTCTATTAATTGTATTGAGATTACAAGATTAGGTTTTAAACACAACAACAAAATAGAGTCTATGGAGGTATATCAGTTCCTTAGAAATTGTTTGCAATTTTGGCAACTTACTATATTGGGTTGCCCATTAATATTAGTATCAGTAGCTTCCTTCTAAACTGTTGAGGTGCTCAATCATAAATCTATGATCATAAAAGACTTATCAATATTGTTTATCAGTTGTTTATTGTTGCATACCTTGTTACATTTTTCAGAAAAACAAAGTTGTTCTGTTCTTTTGTTCTAATGCTCTTCCAATTATCTAATAAGCTTTTTGGACTCCTAAAATGCTAAGAATCACTAAAAAATTAAGAAAATAATTTAATAAATAGTTCTGCAGGCTAGCACTGACCTAAGTATTGTAGTTTATAACTAAAAACATTTATATTAATAATAAAAAAGCAAGAAGACAATTTTTATATTATTAAAAATAAAAGAAGTAAATGTTGCTTATTGATTGTTTAATAGTTCCTTTGTGCCACAAATAATTTTATTTTACTAAAAATATTTACTTAGTATGCCAAGGCCTAGACCTAACTAATTATTTGAAGTCAAACAAAATAATTATCTTTGAATTCCATTGACTAATACAAGTATAGTATTTTATACTATATGAGTATAGTACGAGGGGTGCTGCAAAAGTTTCCGGACTAATACTTGCCATGACTATAATTTATGTTGGATCAAGTCAAAATTTGAAACTGGCGAAATTTTAACCACATGTTATGATTTCATAAAATTTCTAAAAAACTGGACAATGCGGTACAAAGTTATGTGTCAAAAGAAACTCAGTAATCAAAGTCAATAAATACGATTTTTGAGTTGCAGCTACCAATCGCTATCACTTGGAGTTGTGGATGTTAAAGACGCTCTCAATTTCCCACATCGTTGCCGACGGATTTTCCTTTAAGTAGGCAAGCAGAACAGTCGCTTTGTCCTCACCTGTACTTGTGCCAGGATGCCCAGATCTTGAGGCATCAGCGAGGTGGGTGACACCATCAGCAGCGAGTTGGTGATACTCAAAAACTTGTGTGCGACCCAAGGAGTGGGCACCAAACGTAAGACGCACCTCATCAAAAGTCTGCAGCGCTGTTTTGCCCTGTCTTTGAAATGCCATAATGAAATGTCACTGGCACTCTTTCAACCCAAACTCAGAGGGATTTTTTGGTCAACTCTTTTTCGTTTTTTTGGTGAATGCAAAATCATATAAAGAGCTACAAAAGGCTGCAACTTCTTTTGTCTCTAACGTAGACAGCTTTTAACCACGCAGCAAAAAAGTCAGGACAAGTTTTGTCTATGTCCAAATTGTATATGGACAAATTGTTAGCTAAATTGAGCTCGAATTATCTCCACTACGAGTATTAGTCCAGAAACTTTTGTAGCACCCCTCATATTTTCATCGTACCTTTATTCACAAAGAATTAGCTTATACACTACACAATCTTGTTATGATAGATGTGGATAAAGCAAAAGGTTAGCCTATGGATCTTTTACATTAGACCTAGCTTAGTCTAATTCTAATATATACATAATTTGATCACTACTATGCTAAATAGCATCATATTAGTCATAGTTCTTAGCCTAAACTAAATTTACTTTACTATTAATAAGCAAGTATTAATAACAATATCAATAAAGAAATCAATTTTACAAATATTTGACCTTACAGGCTTAGTCATTCAAATGCCAGGAGCAGAATAGCTATAATAATGATGATGAGCCACACATTTAACTATAAATAAACTAGGCCTACAACTCACAAGGCTTTTCTGCACTATAATAAAAATGTATTTAGATAAAGAGCCAACTTTTTAGGCCTATAGTTTTAGTGTTATAAATATAAAATAATCAACAATAGGCCTATGCGCTATGCCTATGCTATGGCAACAAAAATAATAAACTAATGACTCAAGACTAGAAATTAGTAGTGACTGTGGACGTTGGTGCCAAAATATGCTAATTTTGAAGTAAAAGAAAACTAGCTATTTTTTTAGATCGAGGAAAGAAATGCATTTTCCTTTTAAATTAGATTTTACCCTTGTTACGGCGGCGTTGTAGGTGTATTATATTTTAGGCTTATTAAAAAAATTTGACGACTCTTGGGTTTTCAAAATTGCCGCGTTATAATTACATTGGTTTAACAAATTTAGTCAAAGAAACTCCGTCGCCCGAGTTTCTAATCGAGGAAGGTGGGTAGAAGATAGGCTGATAGCTAAAAAGTCAACGAATTTTTGCTTTTAAGTTGTCTGACAACAGAAACAATCAGAGTAGCTTCCTTGTTTGAATGTTTCATTTTTTCACTTTCATTCCGTCGATTCTGGTTCTGGACAGAACCATAATCATTTTTAAAAGTATAACTTTTCAGCAGCAATTTTTAGCGATTCAAGATTTTTTGTTTGATTTCAGACGTTAAATTTACTAAGAGTCAAAAAAAATAATTTTATGCGTAATTTGGAAATATGATAATATACATATGTTAATGTTACAGTTTTTTCTAGAAAATTTCTGGTTCCGGAATCGCTTCATCAAAAGCCTCCTTCTGCACGATTCTATAATAGCTAAATATTGCTGTTGTACTTTGTCAGTAGTATAGGTAGTATCGCCGCTATTCGCTGAATTTTTTCTGAAAAATTACCTTGAAGATTTCTATAGTCAGACGCTCGAATTCTACTAGATCTTACTCTTCAAACGACTAAAGGCGTCAAGAAAATCTCAATTTTTAATAAAAATTCTTTTACACTAGGTGTAACTGTTGCATGGGCTTCCCCCTGCTTTATTGCTCAAAAACCACAAACACCACTAGCGAGAACCAAATCACTAACTTTTAAGCGAGCGAAATTAAGACCGCAACAGGGGAAAGAAAAATTACGCTTTCATACTGTATGGCAGTAAAATTTGAAAAAAAACTTAACATCCATGGGTCTGCAAACCGTAAAAAGCTACCTTTGTATAGGAAATAACGCAGGAAAGTTATTAAATTGGATGCAGGAAAATTTGTATGAACAGGGAAAACCCTTCAGATTAATTAACAAAAAAGAAGCGTTACGAAACGTTCACGGAAAAATTTATGGTAAAAATTCGTGGAAAAAAATTGCCTAAGGCGGCCTGCCACATTTCGTATTAAAACTCGGTTGTATTAGCAGGTGCAAGCCAAAACAAATTGGATTTTGCGTTGCATTAGTCAGGATCACTAGAGCTGGGTCTTTAAAGTCTGACGGGGGTAGCTGGGCGGTAGCTGAGCGATTAAACATGCCATCAGATCCTTAGAGATCGCAAAACTAGCGGGATTTCAGATTTCCTTTTGCTGCGAGTTATTTATTGCGCGAATTTCAGGCAATTCTTGCTCAACTTAGATAATCAAATTTTCTAAAGCCTACTATGAGCAGCATGATGCAACTGGCATTGCTAGTTAAGTGGAGAGGAAACAACAACATCTCGATCTAACAGTGTATGTATATAGATGTATTTCAAGGCAAGAACTATAGGATTTCTTTGTCCAATTAGAATAAAGGCGCTTACATGTACATGTATACGTTCGCTAGCTGCTGCATGTGATTTATTGATCAAAAGTCACTGAAAAAACGATTTGTGTGGACGCACTTTGTCATTCACTTCTCACGTGTCCCAAACGCCAAGACTAAATTCTATCCAAGTGACAGCTAAATCATTTCGGTCCACATTTATCCATATCCTAAAATCAGATTTCAGATTTAAATTCATAATTGCAGAAAAATGTTGCTCAGTAACAAGAAACACATTGCGCTGATGCGTGTATGCATGTAGTTTAGCGGGAACCACTTTAGTGGATGAGCGATACTAGCGCATGGACCACTACTGCCGTGTAGTACGACTTACAGCAACTATGTAATTTAAAAGAGTACATGTAAATTTTTTTTAATTGAAAAAAACACTGATTTTTTTGCTTCAGTAAAGAGAAGATTACCACGAACAATTAAATTACGCTTCGTAAATTGTTTTTCTGATCTTAGAATTTAGCTTTCTTCGCAACAATGCTCATTCTAAATCGGATGCATTAGTTCGTGCTAAGCTTCTTCTATTTAACAATTAGATTTAGAAGTGTCGTGCTCAGTCGGGTACAATCTAATTTTGTAATTTTCTGCCTGGTGCGCGAAGTTTAAAACGGTGCGATTTTTTTCTAAAGGTGCCACTGAACGACTACGGGACGGTTGGACTGCTCACAGCTAAACAGTCTCTTTTTTGCGTTCCGGGTTCAAAAAAGAATAATAATTTAGACACGAGACCTTACGACTAAATACACAGCTAACAGCACTGCAGCAGCTAGTTGCGCGGCGCATCCGAGGGCTGTGTACAGCTGCTCAGTCCTGACGGGCTGGAGGGGCCGCAAAATACACTTCAAGTTTTTTCCCAGCTCAAACTGTTAATAATCTCAGCGGGGCGCACTGAAGCAATGTGGGATCAAGTGTCTTGCTCAGAGACACAAATTATCGCCTAAAACTGGGGCTCGAACCCGCGACCTTCCAGTCATAAGGCAGATTCCCTAGCCGCAACTCTTCTCCTTAATCTGGGTTTAAAGTTCAATTAGCAACCGACTGGCCACTGGATACATCCACCCATTGCTTATCTTGATCCAGAGCATCTCCCACGATGAGCTGGATGCCGGGTTGCCATTCAGAAAAAGCAAAAGTGTACTACAACTATTTATCCACCAACCGCATTGGCCCAGCTTGGTTGTGCAGCGGTCGCTAGTGCTGTCTCTGTCATAAGTTGAAAAGGGCAATCCCTTGATAGAAGACATCGCGTCCACACTCGAACCGTTGTTGAGAATCAAGGCGCTGTAGTTAAGGGCGTATTTGGTGGCAGCAGAACCAACAGTAAAACCAGAGTACAGTAGAATTTCGTTGGCACCTCCAGGTGTGGTCAGCTCGATTCTGAGAGTCTTGCCAATCGGATTCGTCAGCGCGTGCAAGGTGGAGAGGCCTGTGAATGTTTAAAAAACGGTAAATAATAAATATCTGTATACCTGAAGAATAACTTGAGTTTGAATTGAATTTTCAACGCATGTGTTTTGCCATGGTTACTAATATTTTGCACTACTCGGCACTGTTATACCTACTTGATATTTTTTGCTGCGCTCATCGTTTGGACGGTCGAAAAGGGCAACTTAGACATTATATTCAGTTATTCTCTAATGGCACTAAAACTCAGAGTGTGTCTAGAGAGGAGTTTATACCCAGAAGCCACTTATTTAGGCTGAAAGGCACAAATGGTACCCTGCTAAAAAATCCTTCCACTATAGAAGTTCAGACCTCTCTATTGTACTTTTACCAGAGCTCCTGAGCTCCTGATTTGGCTTTGGCCTGCTTTCCTGCTAGTATACTCGATCCAGGAATTTTTTTTGAAATCCGCGTCGCTGTAAATCGGAAATTGGCAAACCGGGGTCAAAAAAGAGTTGCAGCTCTCGAGATCGTTTTTTTACTCCAGATACCTCACTGACGGCAGTGATGCAGAAGAGCTGGGTAGGCATAGGCCTTGTCCTGGTCCCGGCGTTACCATGCAAATTGTAGTGCGGAAAGACGCCGGATACTACAATAATATTCCTGCGTGCAAAAAAACTTTTTTTGCTACTTTCCATGACAAAAATTTTTATCGTTAGGCCAAACGTATGTCAAATTTTTTATGCCGAGAACTGTTGATGTCTGGTTGCTTCCTTGATAAGTCTTTCTGTATATTTTGGACGTGATGAGTACTTTAAAGAACAAAAAATAGTTGGAATGAAATCCAACGCACGAGTCCTGGTATTATCATACGAAAGAAAAGCTAACAAACATACAGGGCAAGTTACTAGGCCTCTCACCAATCCAGTAGTCAAAGCTGCAGTCCCCGAATCCCGTCTCATACGAAGTCCAGTTCCTAGCTAAGCTCAGCGCGTTTCCGGCCCTGCGCTGAACTAGAGCGTACGCTTTGCCGTTGATCAATAGTTGACAAGCATTGGGGCTAGGAACGTCTGGAAGTGTTTGTGTGCAGGGCATTGCTTTAAGATGAGTCAAAAATACATGCAGGATACGAGCGTATTTGGCCTCAACTTAGACCAACGAGACCAAGTTTTTTACACGCTTTTGACTATTTTTACTCTCGCCTCTGCCTAATAAATTTTTTTTAGTTTTTATTTTTTCGGATTCCTTTCTGAGTTATCCAAAAAACACATGTTTTAGCCACGCTATCTCATCGCATTTTTAGGGTGCTACTACATCCCGGTACGACTCTATGTTGACACCGATTCAGATGCCTGGGGATTAGTTCACAGTAAAATTACAGAATTTAAAAAATCACGAGCAACCTCATTTAGGCCCACATTCAATGTGCTAATGAACGTTACGATTTCTCTTCCCACCTATAATAATGGCCTTCCCAAATTAAAACTTAGCTAACATGCGCCACATTACCCAGCAACCTGACTCCTCCGATCTCAACTTCGGTCCACTGTTGGAAACTAACACCAGACGAAGAACGGCTCTGCAACAGTACCTTCGCCCCTGCTCACCTGGTCTCACCTTGCGCCACACAGACAGCGACTCGGACAGCACGCAGTCGGTCTCATTCGAGATGAAGCAGCGCCCTTGGCTAGCGGAGAAGCTGAGCGAGTTGCAGCTCGGCCGTCTGGCACAAATCATCACGCATTGGCCAACAGACTGGGAGCTCAAGCGCTCAGTCTGCAGCTGATCGGAGCACGGCCTCGGCGAGGGAACCGGCTCGAAGTGGACTTTCTTGCTGGCTGCGCTGGGACAGGCGCCTTGAGCTCGGAGCTCAGCCAGGGACAGAATGAGCAGCAGCGACGTCAGAAGATCGGGCACTCGACGCATAGCGATTCAGCACTAAGGCTCTCTTGAAGACCTTTTGGTATTTTGAAGCAGATGAAGCAGAGAACTTCCCTATTGTTTCTCTCCTTACTTATGAAGTATTTGGCAACAAGCCTAAAAGGTATTGGCTGCAGTTTGCGACAAATCGCGATCTTTCGTTTCGCTTTAGTGATAAGCTAAGGAGATATAGATGGCAATTGATATTGTGAATCATTTTAAAATAGCAATCACACGACTATAGATGCGGCGTTGACCCCAACTCGACCGATGCAGAGCTCCAATTATACTTCACTTTCCGTAAAGTTATATTATTTCGATGCTGAGTTCGCTTAGGCACTCGTACGTAAAAATATGATGAAGCTGAGTGCAAAAATGAGTTAGCTACAATCTATTTCTCTTTATTATAGATGCATAATAAACAGCACACATAAATAAAAAGCATAAATAATTTAAATTCGAGGTTTGATTATTTCGGTGGTAAATCGAATTGCCAAGGGAAACCGATTCGATCGATTTCGTCTTGACGACCACCTGGCACTAAAGCATTCGAATTAACAAAGTTCATGATGTTCTTCCCACACTACTCTTAGTAACCTGTACGTGAGGCCTCTCTTTCAACGCACAGCCTCCAACTCCAAGGACCTCTGCACAATACAATTTAGTCCATTTGCATTAGAATTGGCGTTACCGATAAAAGCCCGTAAAGAGCTCCTAAATCGCCTGCGACCTGGCCTTTGCCTTCTTGCTTAAATTTTCGATCTAAGACCCGGGCGGAGGTCTGGCTGAGTAAGACCTGGTGTATCATCTGGTGCGTTAGGTCATACAGTGGTGGCAGCCTTGGGGCTCATGCTTTTATCCCAAGACCAGACCGTAGAAGCGGCTTAGGTAGGCGTAAAGTAAGCCTTGCCCTCTGACTTTTCCCCCGTCATGCAGGCAGGATGTGAAGTACAGTTGATGTGTGACAAGTAAAATAACAGCGACATAATTCACCTAATCTCGCAATAGTGTGCCATGTATGCTGAAAACTTTAACTACTTTATTACCTAAAGCCTTGTTTTGAGAATAGTAGCTATAGTTGCCAAGTAGCTATAGTTGCTAGGCTAAACCAATCAAAGAATTCTTGGCAGAGTTTTCAGATTGCAATTGCGCAGGTCAAGCTCTTAAGTTTTTAGTTGAAGTTTTAAGTTTCAATTCAAAGAATTCTTAAAATTTGCGTAGAAAATGTCAGAGCAGCTAGAAATACGAGTAATACGAGCTAGGATACTAGAACCTGTCACAGGCTGTTACACTGTTGACGAAATATCGATGTCACAAAATTTTTATTTTCATTGTAAAGTTAGTAAAATTTGCTGTTATTTAGAGAGAAAAATCTAGTTTAAAAAGCTTGCTATTTAGCATGGCAGTGCAGAAACGATTCAGCGATTGCTACCAAAAATAATACAATAGTCAATAGTTCTTAGCATGTTGCTATTAGTAGCGGAAAGGAAGATAAAATTGGCGAAATTCTACGATCTTATTAATTTCAAACTTGACTGCTCGCCCTAGCTCTGTCCTCAAGCACTACGCAAACACAAAACTTAGGTAAGCAAGATATTTGAATTACAATTTTGCATCCAGAAATTAAAACTAGAACATGCGCTCCTTGATTAAGAAAAAAAGTAAAATAGACATTTTTAAGTGAATACATATGCGAGAAATTTAAGAATAAAAGCTAATTGTTAAGACATCAAATCAACGACAGTCTCACAAATGTCTCACATGTCTTTCCCTAAGGCTCTATAAGGAGGATTTTATGAAGTTTGGCCTGCAACCAGGAATCAACCTCTCAAATATCTATTTTGTGCTGTCTCGACCAGCTCGATTCTGAGAGTCTTGCCAATTGGATTCGTCAGTGCGTGCAAGGTGGAGAGGCCTGTGAATTCAATAAAAATTTTCGAATGTAACTAAAGTAATAAGTTCTACGAGTAAACTTGAACTTTTAATCAGCACAGTTAACCGTAAAATAATAAACAACAGTAAAATACAACCCGCTAAGATAGTTGGAAGGGGAAAGATGCTCTGGACACAATGGTTCTGATGGCCTAGGCAGAAACCGGTACCCCACTGTTCGTACTTGTGTCGCAATTAATCTTTTTAATTATTTAATTAGACTTACATCAGATGATCTGTGCACACGCGGTTAAAAGAGTTAATAACGGATTAATAATTTGCATTGATAAGGGAAATTTTACGGAACCAAATGGACGGACAAAATCTGCATTGCAGCATCGAATTGAGTGTCGAATTTGTTTGTCCAACAATGTAAAAAATCATTTTTACAACAATAGACGAATCACGACTGCTATTTTTTATTAAAAAAATTGATTTTGCCAGTGATTAGAAAAGTGCTACTTTGAATTTTAAGCAAGTGATCAGTTAAGTCGCTCACGTGATTTCTTTTACATAGCAGAACCGTTATAATTTCAGTATGCCATGAAGTACTTTTAGAGTCTTATAAAAACGGGAAAGTACAGTGTTGTCAGGATTTAGACAAGTGCAAGTATTCCGTGTTTTTTGAGATGATCGACGAGCCGAAATTTTGAGCTCCGTTAAGTCTACAGCTTAATTAGGCAACTGCTTCATCTCTTTTTTATCATTGATTGATTGAGAGCCTGGGTGATTTTTTGCCTGGCTTTATTGGCATCTATCACACAATGCTATTCCTAAATTCCTTTCTATATTCTTGCTTGATAATATTTTAAACACTTTAAGCATAAAGGTAGTACTTTTTTCCCAATGGAGGAATTGTAGCCTAGTGGCTAGGGCGCCTGCCTTATGACTGTTGTGATATCTATGGTCATGCTTGAAAATTGCTTTAAGTGCTCAAGCTACGAGCACTAAATACGAGGGGTGTTCCATAAGTCCTTTCCCTTTCCAGTGTAGCTCAGGCTATGATGCTCAGATTTTAATGCAGTTTTCAATTATTTTTAGACAATTATTCTGCACAGCTTGTGCAAGCAAAATTTTTCAAGCAAATCAATCTGCTTTCGCTAAATTTAGTTTCTGGCCATAGACACCTGCTACTAGAGTTACAGACTGATTCATTGAAGGTAGAAACAGATTTTCGCCACACAATTTGGACTCAGCCCAAGGCCCTAAGAACAAAAAAATATTCCAAGCAACCTTCAGTATCAAAAGCACAAATAATTCTTTGTTTAGACCAGCCATTCCCAATTAAGTTTGTCTCTATTCGAGGTTCACCCTGAGCATGGATGTCCATAGTGCTGAGTCGCAGCGAGCAGTGATCTTTGCGCTTTGGAAAAGCAGTCAACCAGCAGCCAAGATCCATGAAGCGCTTGTGACGGCGCATCAAGATAAAGCTGTCAGCATTCGAACAGTTCGCAACTGGATTGAGCGCTTTGAGTCGGGCCACGAGCAATTGACCGATCAACCACGCTCAGGGCGACCTGTGGCGGCGTTCACCAAAGAGCTTGGTCCTCGAATAGAGACAAACTTAATTGGGAATGGCTGGTCTAAACAAAGAATTATTTGTGCTTTTGATACTGAAGGTTGCTTGGAATATTTTTTTGTTCTTAGGGCCTCGGGCTGAGTCCAAATTGTGTGGCGAAAATCTGTTTCTACCTTCAATGAATCAGTCTGTAACTCTAGTAGCAGGTGTCTATGGCCAGAAACTAAATTTAGCGAAAGCAGATTGATTTGCTTGAAAAATTTTGCTTGCACAAGCTGTGCAGAATAATTGTCTAAAAATAATTGAAAACCGCATTAAAATCTGAGCATCATAGCCTGAGCTACACTGGAAAGGGAAAGGACTTATGGAACACCCCTCGTAGACAGACCGCGCAAATGTATGCCAGCTAATATACGTAACCCAGTACCAAAACATAACATGGTGTCAGAGTAAACAGCTACTGCTTAGCTGCCGATCGCATCCAGCATTCAGCATTCAGTCTCTATTCGACTACTTCAAAGCTCTACTACTACTTAGAAGGTCCATCTCAGGTTAGAGACGCATCGAGAGGCAGAGTACAGAAGCATTGAGATCGCAGAGGAGGACCATCCTGCAGATACTGGGACAAGTTCCACGAGTTTGGTAGCAAGAACTGTCCAGCATTCGGTAATACCTGCACAAGCTGTGGAAAAAGAAATCGCTTCGCTGCTGTGTGCCGGAAGATGGGTCCAAAAAGTTCAGCCCGACAGGTTCGAACAGTTGATCAAATTGACGAGGAAGGTGACTTGGGAGAGGAAAACTCTTGGTCTGGGTCCGTGTCCACTGTCACTAACAACACACTAAATTGTACAGCCCTGGATGACTGCGCAAAGACAAGAAGCAAAACCGTCGTTCGGATCCTCACAGAGGACATCAAGGAAATTGAGTTCAAGATTGACACTGGAGCAGACGTGAATATCATCTCGGAAAGAAAGCTTAGACAAATAACGGAAAGAAAAGTTCGAGAGGACAGAAGTGCTCAACTTGTCATTTATAACAAGCAAAGGCTCAACGTCAAAGATAAAATTCATCTTGACCTGAAGCATCATGGCAAGCAAGCGAATGCTGAGTTTTTTGTGATTGCCGAGGACAATATGCCCCTGTTAGAGACTGCCACCGCAGAGAAGTTTGGTTTGATAAAGATCTTGGGCCGTATGCACAAAGCCTAGTCTAGACTAGCTAGTCCGGACTGGGTAGTTCGGTCTAGAGTCTTGAAATCGGCATGCACAAAAGCTAGACTCGTCTACCCCGATTAGTCTAGGCTAGTTTAAACTAGGCTAGACCGAACTCAAGCTCAAGGTCAATTTTGAGAGGGATTCCCCGAATTTTGAGGTCTATGGCCAAAACCATATCATTTCGAAACTGCTCGTCAGGAAACTGCTCGTTCGGAGGCCGCATTATCTGAATATGCGTACAATCGATGGCACCAATGACGTCAGAAAGTTGACCAATTGGACGATATGCAGCTGATACGCGTGTCCTCTCTACACCTAGCCCGGGAAATCGGATATTATCCAATCGACCATTGAGCGCCCTCACAGCGTCCCAGTAGCATCGAGACATCGTGCTCTGATGGATGCTACCAAATGCCGACAGGTTCTGTTGAAAGCAGCCTGTACCCAGATACGAGAGAGTCAAGTACAGCTGCAGCATTGGAGTCAGGCTCTTTTTCCTCATCGTTGGCCTCTCGAGGTCCACCTCAACCAAATCCAATAAAGTAACCAGAGATCTCCGGTCGAAACGAAACAGTCTTTTTATTTCAACGTCTGAAAATCCAAGTAGTGGCTCCAGGCGATCCCGAATGACGCGCTGTTGACGAAGATGCTGCTGAATCAGTTCAATAGCAAACAAAACGTTCATTACAACTCGTACCTAGCCTGCTCCACAGTAGGCTAGGTTATTTGCTAGTCCAGACTAGCTAGACTAAACAGTTGTGCATACCAAATCAAGACGAAGCAAGGCTAGACCGGAGTATGGTAGTTTGGTCTATGGTAGACTGAGCTAGTTTTGTGTTTCTGCATACCAAATCCAAATCTGGGCTTGCACCTTACGGTGTGACAATGGACCACATTTTGGGTCAAAAGCATTTCAAGAATTCGCCAGACAACAAGGCATCAAACTAGAAAAATCCTCTCCGAAATATCCACAGTCAAATGGTTTGGCTGAGAGAGCAGTGCAGACAGTAAATGCCTTTCTAAGCAAAAGCAATGACATCCAGCAACCACTTCTGCACTACAGGAACCCTCCTATTGAAAGAGGACTTCCAACACCATCGGAACTGATGATGGGCAGAAAACTGCGATATCAACTGCCTATTCCTGAGGAACAGCTTATTCCAAGACAGCACTGGTCCAAGAGCGAATTGGAAGTTTTGGCAGACAAGAAGAAGCAGATTAAATATTACCACCAGGCAGCCAAAGAATTGAAGCCATTGAACAAAGGAGACCCAGTCTGGCTTCATCAAGGGAGAAGGCACTGGGTTCCTGCTGAACTAATTGGACCATCGAGAACAGATCCCGAAAGGTCATACGACGTTAAAACATCAGAAGGGAAGATCTACAGAAGAAACAGAAGATTCCTGACGAAGCGACACACAAAGGCCCGGCTTGACACAAACTTGCAGCCAACACGCAGCCCTACATGACTCGCCCTGGTAGAATTGTATATGTCTGGTAGATATGAATGCGAACATTCGTTTGATTCTTTTATTTATGCATACGGTTACGGTACTTAACTCGAAAAAAGAGATGTTGTGATATCTATGGCCATGCTTGAATATTGCTTTAAGTGCTCAAGCTACGAGCACTAAATGGACAGACCGCGCATATGCATACCAGCTAATACTTAAACCAACACCAAAACATAACAATGACCGAAAGGTCGTGGGTTCGAGCCCCCGCACTAAAATAAAATTTTTGACCTTGAGCAAGGAACTTAATCCCGCATTTCTTCAGTCCACCCAGCTGAAATTAGATTCTGAAATTTAGAGAGGGTGTTGCGGCCCTTCAACCCGTCAGGACTGAGCAGCTGTAGACAGCACTCAGATGCGCCGTGCAACTAGCTGCAGCTGTGCCGCAGGCTGTACATTTGGTCGTAAGGTCGGGTGTCTAAATTTATTATTTATTTATTTTATTATTTCCAACCTATCTCACTCGATCAGGTCTTTTGTCTTGCATCAGGGATTTTTTTCTTACCATGGAAACGCATTATTTGCCAAGTTGCTATGCCGGGAACTATCGACGCTTTCTGCTTCCTTCATCAGCCCTTCTGCATGCATGAATAGTTAGAAAACTGAAGAAGACTTTGAAAGCTTGGCTTCGCATGAATAATTACAGCCAAGCTTTCAAAATCTGCATCTTTATCACATGCCCGAAGCATGCGATAAAGAGCGGGTCACTAGACCTCTCACCAATCCAGTAGTCAGAGCTGCAGTCCCCGAATCCTGTCTCATACGATGTCCAGTTCCTAGCGAAGCTCAGCGCGCTGCCGGCCCTGCGCTGAACTAGAGCGTGCGCTTTGCCGTTGATCAATAGTTGACAAGCATTTCGGTCAGTGCTGCCTGAAAATATCCGAGGACGGATTCGACAAAAAAATGTATGTAGAATCTATCTATCTATCTATCTATCTATCTATCTATCTATCTATCTATCTATCTATCTATCTATCTATCTATCTATCTATCTATCTATCTATCTATCTATCTATCTATCTATCTATCTATCTATCTATCTATCTATCTATCTATCTATCTATCTATCTATCTATCTATCTATCTATCTATCTATCTATCTATCTATCTATCTATCTATCTATCTATCTATCTATCTATCTATCTATCTATCTATCTATCTATCTATCTATCTATCTATCTATCTATCTATCTATCTATCTATCTATCCATCTATCTATCTATCTATCTATCTATCTATCTATCTATCTATCTACCTATCTATCTATCTATCTATCGATCTATCCATCTATCTATCTATCTATCTATCTATCTATCTATCTATCTATCTATCTATCTATCTATCTATCTATCTATCTATCTATCCATCTATCTATCTATCTATCTATCTATCTATCTATCTATCTATCTATCTATCTATCTATCTATCTATCTATCTATCTATCTATCTATCTATCTATCTATCTATCTATCTATCTATCTATCTATCTATCTATCTATCTATCTATCTATCTATCTATCTATCTATCTATCTATCTATCTATCTATCTATCTATCTATCTATCTATCTATCTATCTATCTATCTATCTATCTATCTATCTATCTATCTATCTATCTATCTATCTATCTATCTATCTATCTATCTATCTATCTATCTATCTATCTATCTATCTATCTATCTATCTATCTATCTATCTATCTATCTATCTATCTATCTATCTATCTATCTATCTATCTATCTATCTATCTATCTATCTATCTATCCATCTATCCATCTATCCATCTATCTATCTATCTATCTATCTATCTATCTATCTATCTATCTATCTATCTATCTATCTATCTATCTATCTATCTCATCTATCTATCATAGCGTAGCATATCTAAGAATATAAGTTTTTGCTAATTGCTTAGTCAGCAATTCACTTCATATCGATACTTCATATCATCACTTCATATCAAAGGCAATCGGAAGTCAATTAGAAGTTACTCAAACACTCAAACAAAGTGGTTGAAAAAAAGATTGACGGAGTACTTTCCATGTTTAAGGGAGCTACGTGTAGCTTCAGAGAATTTTATTTCCTAATACTTTTAGCTTCATTTTGTAATTGCATTTTGTAATTTGTAATTTTGTAATATCAATCACAAGTGTAATTGATATTTATTAGCCATGTAAATAGGGGTTCGGCGTTGAGGGAATATTTAGCTAATCAAAAATTAAATTTCAAGAATTCAATAATGCTTAAAACTCTAGGTAAAATTGATCCTTGCTCTGGGTTACACCCTGGCTCATTGCCTTGCAGTTTCTGCTTCTTAGTTTTCTATGTGAAACGTTGAAATGGAAAGTAAGTCATTTTCAGTAAAATCGTTGCCTCTACAATTTGGAGCTAAGAAACTGTTAGTTCAACTGTTGAAAACTAACACCAGATGAAGAAAAGCTCTGCAACAGTACCTTCGCCCCTGCTCACCTGGTCCCACCTTGCGCCACACAGCCAGCGACTCGGACAGCACGCAGTCGGTCTCATTCGAGATGAAGCAGCGCCCTTGGCTAGCGGAGAAGCTGAGCGAGTTGCAGGTCGGCCGTCTGGCACAAATCATCACGCATTGGCCAACAGACTGGGAGCTCAAGCGCTCAGTCTGCAGCTGATCGGAGCACGGCCTCGGCGAGGGAACTGGCTCGAAGCAAACTTTCTTGCTGGCTGCGCTCAGACAGGCTTCTTGAGCTCGGAGCTCAGCCAGGGACAGAATGAGCAGCAGCGACGTCAGAAAAGCTGGATGCATAGCGATGCAGCATTAAGCTTTTCCTGGAGATCTGTTACTATTTTGTGACTAACTAAGATGCTAAGTGGAGAATTTCCCCACTGTTTCCTAGCTAAATGATAAGGTATTGTACAAGCCTTAAACAGCCTGGACAATTCTATTGGCTGAATGTTGCGACGAATGGAGTACTTTGTAGTTACATGAGAGCAAAGCTGGGATGAGCGCAAGATCGCCTTTACAATTATGGAGGCTAGAGTTTAAATAACAGCGCTTGACGTGCATTACTTTAATAGTATTCAGAACAATACCAAACCCGGACTGGGCCGATGCAAAACTATATACTAACTCAGAATCGACCTAAATTCTAGACGCAAAATTTTTAATATGACGTGTGCACGCAACTAAGATATTTTTGTCGAACGCAAAAAAAGTTAATTTTACAATTAAAGACTGAATGAAGAAGACTGGTGAAAAATATGCATTAAATTGGTCAGATAAAATTTAAACTTATTGTGGAATATACAATAAAGAGAATTAATTGAAGCTGTTAGAAATGTAATGCCACATTAATATTGAATGTTTAAAAAAATGTAAGTTAATGCATTCGCTATTACGCTGTCATTGTATTGTAAGCAATTAAAATGTCTTGCCACTATTAATAAATAGATGCTATAAAATTAAATTTAGTTTACTGCTAGTAAGAGGAGAAACAGTTTAAGCTCACTTTCTATTGTACTATAAGTAGGCTCAATCGAAAATATTCTAGTAGAGTGGCCAAACGTTAGAGACGAAGCCATAAACGATACATACTACTTAGACAGGTGAGAATAGAGGGTAGATGGACGCTTGGGTCGTGCGAAGAAGGTCATGCCCTAGCCAAGAAGTTCATGTGGGTAATTTTTGAAGCTTACAGAAAATTATACTCGCGCAAAACAAATTATCTTTACTACTTTTTTAGTTTAAATACTTCATAGACATCCTAGATGTGATTTTTTCGAAAATTAAAGAAATAAATAATGATTCATTATTTATCAAACGAAAAATCGGCTTGAATTTACATTCAATTAGAGCTATTTTGCCTTGTTGCGTCCAAACTACGCTAGTAAATGAGTACCAGTGAATACTTTATGCCTGGTGGCCACAGTTCTGAAGTCCTAGAGATGCCACACAACGAGTATGAGAAGGTTAGAATGCCACCGAAAACAATGGCTCCATAATATTTTTTGTTGAATTATCGGTTCAAAGTTCAATTAGCAACCGACTGGCCACTGGATACATCCAGTCATTGCCTGTCCTGATCCAGAGTTTCTCCCACATCGAGCTCGAGGTGGGATTTCCATTCAGAAATAGCAACAGCGTGTTACAACTGTTTATCCACCAACCTGCTTGACCAACCCAGGTTGCGCAGGCGTTGCTAGTGCTAGGTTTGTCATAGGTAGAAAACGGAATTCCCTTGATTGAGGCCATCGAGTCCACACTCGAATCGTTGTTGAGAATCATGGCCTCGTAATTAGGCGCATATTTGGTGGCAGCAGAACTGACAGTAAAACCAGAATAAAGTAGGACGTGCCTGGAACCTTCAGGTGTGGTCAGCTCGATTCTGAGAGTCTTGCCAATCGGATTCGTAAGTGCGTGCAGGGTTGATAGGCCTGTGAATTTGACAGAAATTCTTGCGCATAAAAATTCACTTGAGAGTGTAACAGTTTTTAATGGAGAGATAGTGCACGCGCAAGCCGTGCTTCTATCACATTGTCGTATGGTCTAGCCAACAATAGAGAGAAGTCATCAGCGCAGAAAATTTTACCATAGACAAAACGAAATTAGCGTGCAGCAATGCGATTGTCACGCACGCTAATTTCAACTAGGGTGACAATCGCATTACCGCACGCAAATTTTGTTTTGTCTATGGTAAATCACCATTATTTCGTCTCTCTTGTTGGCTAGATCATTTGACAATGCCGCTTGGTGATTCTAAAAGTTGCACTAAAGGATCTCAAACAACCACCAGCCAGCAAGAATTGATATAACAATTGTTTGCGAGAGTGATGCATAAGTTTAAGAATTTTTTCTAGGCCCTAAAAACGGGGACTTTGCGAAGTTTCGTAAGTTTGGAGAGATCAAAAAGCTGCGAGTAGTTAATCCTGGCAAAACTTATGCTTTTTGGAGTACAGTAGTTTATTTCAAAAGTAAAAAATCATGAAATTGCAGACTTGTCCTGCGACACAGGACTAAACTATAGATCGTAGATCAGTGAAGTGATGCTTCTAACAGAAGTATCACAGGCAGCCCGAAAATTCTGTTAGAATAAAGGCAAGTGCAAGGATTCGTATTGTTGAGATGATTGACGTGCCGAAATTTTACACTAATTTTAGCTACCCTTAAATAAAAACAAGCCTGAAAAAGCATTTTCCTTGATAGCGCCACCTTTCGTTTTCATTTGTAACTTTCCTCTGTCTAGGAGCGTATTATTGTTTCGGTTTGGTTTGACTGTGAGCGTGAGTGCTTTTTTGTCTTGGCTTTATTGGCATCAGTCACACCTGGAAAGATCAGATGAGTTTAACGCTCTACAAGCAACCAGTCATATTTTTCACTCTTGCAATTCTTCCCAAATCGTCGAAGTATGACTCAAAACACTTGAAAACAATTGTGTTTTTGTGTCTCTTTTCTCCTTCATGCATAGAAAAAATATTTTTAACTCTGAAAAGAATGACAGCAGTGCTGTTTTGGCTACTGTCTTTTCTCCTTGATTGATGTGCTTAGATTTACAAGACACCAGAATGGTGATTTTCCATGGATGAAGACTTTAAAGACAGGATAATTCTTGGAATGGAATTACGAAGCACGAGGCTTGGCTTCACAGTAATCAAGAAAATGTAATGTTCATATGATGGCGAGCGAGTTAAGATTGAGAATGCCTCTCACCAATCCAGTAGTCAGAGCTGCAGTCCCCGAATCCGGTCTCATACGAAGTCCAGTTCCTAGCGAAGCTCAGCGCGCTGCCGGCCCTGCGCTGAACTAGAGCGTGTGCTTTGCCGTCGATCAATAGTTGACAAGCATTTTGGTCAGTGCTGCCTGAAAAGTTCAGAGTGCGGAGCGCGGTTTTGCAGTGAAGTGCAAATGCTATTTGTCCAAAGGGATGGAGAGAATGAGGCATTTGGTATAGCAACTAAGTTCAAGTACTCTAGCAATACAACTGCTCATGCAAAAGATGCGTAGAGTTCCCTTCATTTAGAGTCCCCCTGGCTACGCCCCTGCTCACCTGATCCCACCTTGCGCCACACAGCCAGCGACTCGGACAGCACGCAGTCGGTCTCATTCGAGATAAAGCAGCGCCCTTGGTTAGCGGAGAAGCTGAGCGAGTTGCAGCTCGGCCGTCTGGCGCAAATCATTACGCATTGGCCAACAGACTGGGAGCTCAAGCGCTCAGTCTGCAGCTGATCGGAGCACGGCCTCGGCGAGGGAACCGGCTCGAAGCGGACTTTCTCACTGGCTGCACTCGGACAGGCGTCTTGAGCTCGGAGCTCAGTCAGGGACAGAATGAGCAGCAGCGACGTTAGAAAACCGAGGATTTGAGGCATAGCGATGCAGAGCGATCACTTTGGAGAAATGCCGACTATACTTCTCCTACATGGATTATTAAAAAATTTTGTCCAAAACGCTAACGATTGTTTCATTGGCTGAATTTGACGACGAATGGAGTTCTTTCTTCCTTGACTTTAACTGTTTGTATTGGCAGCAACGAATAACAGTTTTGTTAATTATTGTTTCAAAGGATTTTTGTGAGTTCGTGAAAATTCATCAAATATTTTTGCTGCAAGTGTTTTTGAATTTGCTTTTTGTGGATGATAATCATATTACTATATTCGAAGAAGGGTAAAGAAATTTAGCTACTTTAGTTTTGTTGCCTGTACTGTCATTTTATTGACAAAGTGTTCCTCTTGGCTTAGGTATAATTATTTTCACTTAAACGCAGACTGTTGATGCAGCCATTTGTTATATCTGTAAGCATATTATGATAGCTAAATCGCTTGCCATAAGTCAAGGATGTCAATTTTGACGTATAGTTACAGGTGAAAACCAAGAAGGCACAGTTGATTAAGTTTGCACGCTTAGTAAACTAAGATAGTCAGCTACTATTGACATAGTTAATATACCAGTTAAAAAAATTCCAGATGTACAAATCGACAGTAAATACGCTATTTAAACTTCAGTTAGCTAACAGAATTAACTTTTCCTAACTTATATTGCTCCTGTCATGCTCCTCCTACGTAGCTACTGCAAAAATATTGCGTTTCCTTTATTATGCAACTAAATTTATCATGTTTCAATGTCTATAGAGAGATAGATGCGTAGATAGATCAAGCAGTGTAACCTTAAATTTTACATTCGAGTGGGCCAGAGAGCTACGGACAGACTAAATAACTTCGCACTGGTTCTGCACTCGTACCTGTACTGCTATTCTTTATCAAGATATAAGAAGACAAGCTATCTAATGTACCCGCAATACCGTTGTACATTCATGCAGTACATCTGTTCCTTTAGCATTACGCTATTTTCGGGGCCAATAATGCGTCAGCAAATGCACACCATTTCTTTGATTGTACTAGATGTCTATTTTTGAGGTAAACGTGGGTAAGGGGATCAGTGCCGAGGCACTCTACCCCGGGCCAGAGCTACCAGGAGGCAAGCCTCGAGATGGCCGCGACTATCTACTGGACTGGGTTTATTGGAGCCTACTAAAGGGTTTCAGCTATGAGCAGGCCCCCACTGCCTGCCCCTCTCCCCGAGGCACGAAGCCAGGAGCAGATCTCGAGCTCTAACTGGGGGTACGGCCAACAGGGCGGGCTACAGGATTCAGGGGGGCGGGCGGTCCGCAGAGCGGCACTAGACAGGGGTCCAGTATGGGGGGAGGCGAAAGACTCAATCCACCGCACGGCACGTCCACCGTATCTCCAAAAACAGATCTGCGGTACTCAGAGCACCGCCGGTCCCTATCCTGTTCCATCTGTACGGTGAGATTGAGCACTGGGATATCGCAGAGCAAAGGCGCTCTCCAGGCTTTTTCGAAACTCACACCGCACAGATGCAGGCGGGCTTTCCGACGGGTAAGAGACCGTCTTTACGAAGCACGATGTCTATTTTTACAGCGGAAAAATTTTACTTCAAATTTCCAAGAAATTTTCGTCGGGACTGTATAAATGCGAAAGTTTTTGGTCGGCGCTCGGACTGTACCAGAATTTTTTGCAACAAGCAGTAATGCTGCAAATTCTGGGTAAGTTTTCAACTTAAATTATACCATCTTGTTAAATTTTTTTGAACCTTGAAAAATAAAAGCTTGGATAACTTTATTTGTGCCCCCTACGCGCCAAATTTCAGGGTAAACCGTCGCGTCTCGGCCTGAGGCTCGCGCGCGCACCAGCTGCGGCACCACTCTACGTTAAACCATGCACTGACTGAGTGCTGGTAGCTATCAATATACTTTTCCTCTTAATCATGGAGAAAAGATGACTAATTATTACTAATGATTACTTCCTAGCTGTCATGGAAGGAACTATTATATTACGAGTAAAATCGTAATAACTGCACTCAATATGACAGCCTCGTTGAGTGCCGACCGCCATAAATTTATTGCGCCAAGACATCTATTGCGTCATGCGTGCGCTTAGTGTTAGCCATTTTAGTAAAACGTAAAAAAATTGAAAACTTTTGAAATGAATAAGAGATTTAAATTGAACAGATTGAACAGTTATCGAATGAAAATGAAAATCAGTTTGAAAATTTACGCGCTGCATGATGGCTTGGCAGTTGGCGGTCCGTGAAGCGGCAGTCCTCATCGATCAATTTTGGTTACCAAACCGGCCTCTATTGATAATTGATTGCGATGCTCTTGACTGTTGCGACACAACTTTGGATTCCTTTGCGGGAATCCAGAAAAAAAAACCAATTACTTTCACTTCGCAAACGCGAAGCTGTAAAACGACCAAAACGTTACTAGGGCCACAGACGTGTCCTTAGAGACTTTGGTGGGGACGCTTCATGGGTCGTGGTCGGCTGCCGGCTGGGACGCCTTCCACATACGTGGAAATTTTCCCCAAGTGTTCTTTTAATTGATGACATACTTGCTGCCTTCTGTTGATAGTTACCTGATAATTGTATTTAGCAATAATACAGATTTTCTCAATAAAATACGCCAGGCCTTCGGCGCCAGCTGCTTCACAGCGGAGCTACAGCGGCGCTGCGAATTTCCTGGAAACAATGTCCTGAAGTACATATTCAAACTGGCTGATGGTCGACTCCGGCTCAACGTGTGGCACATCTGGCAAGCAGACAGTCTGCTGAACGTAGAAAACGAGCGTCTTGAAGTCCGCCTACCTCCAAAGCAGCCAACAGCAGACAATACCGAGCAACCCCAGCCTGTCTATTCTGTTCTGCTATGTCTGAACTCGAAAGCGGCAGCAAACTCGGCGGATGCGTCAATGGCAGCGCTGGCCGCTGAGTTGGGCCGAGAATGCGGCGAGTTCTACTGGCTAACAAAGCGGCAGTCCTGGCCGAGAGTCAACCAATCGGCTGAGCTGAGTTGCCTGCACATCCGTCAGGTGAATCGCGACGTTCATCACTTCGAGAGGCCCGCTTTGCCAGAGCCTGTAGGCGAAGAAGTTGTCAACGATTCAACAGGTTTCTCCTTCGTTTTGCTGGTTCCGGACGACTGAAAAAAGACAGACAACACGAGTAATTACTATTATTTCAGCAAATTAGTTACAGCAGCCTGACTACTTAATGCTCGCTTAATTTAGTAATATGTACTCGTTTTTTAATGGGTCTCTAAACTCAATATGCTCTTAGTTGCTCTTAATAGCCCAGAGCCAAAAATGTTTTCGGTAGAGGAAAATAATCAAAGACGACAAATCTCAGACGAGGTATTTGTTCACTATAATTAAAAGCCTATCGATCAATCCTATCTCTTTAAATTTGCTTTGTTCGAAATTCCTAACCCTAGAACAGATAGAACCAGAGTAGCTACCTGCGGAATCAATATCAAACGTAAATAATTATTAAGAGCCTCAATAAGAGCATCTTAATCTTCTTAAGGCTTCAGTGACTAATCTTTCGTTAACTAATGTGTATCTTTGCCGCATTATTATATTTTTTAAAGAAAAACGCAGCATACGTAATCTAGCTAAATTGTACTTTCAGTCGAGTTTTATCAAACTTGAATGCTCCCAATTAATATTTATGTACCTTCTTAAATTTAGCTGGTTTTAAGCTTTTTAGTACCCTAGAATGGAGCCAGGTTTTTGCGTCCAGTGAAACACAGTATCCAAATTCTGACACCTTATTAACTGTTCTTTTTGCCGTTTGATTTCGTGTGTTTACAATTAAATAAATTAATTTCTAGCAAAATTTCGAAATTGATGCAAGTTAGTTATGAGGCGAAACACGTCTCGAAAATCTTTGATGATGCTCAAGAAAATATGTTTATTTATGTTTTGTTAAATCTGTATAATTGATTTTCCTATAATTGTTAACGCATGCCTTAACTTACTTCAGTGCAACTCAATACAATAGCTGTCATTTTGGGTAGTAAACTATAGAATATTTACAGGATAGCTTATTCAACCACCTTCTCTCAAATTAGTTACTATGAGTAGTAACAGAATGACTCAACTGATCAACTATTTTAAGTCTCCGAAAATCACGAATTCTTTATTAAGTTGAATCATGTTTAGGAATGAGTCACGCAAGCTAGATACGAGTACAGCGCAAGCCAAAACTAAAAGCTAGCTACTAGCCAAAGAAACAGCGTTAGAAGTTAGTTAGTCACGCGAAAACAAACTGACTCGACTCGTCCACTGTTTGTTGGAAACATTCTTATCTGCAAAGTCACTGCAGTCAGTAAGCAAATATTATTATTATTCATAAGGGAGTCTTTCAGTGAAACTCGTTGCCTACATTTTCCTACCCGTTTATGGGTTTATCTCGTACTAATTTTCATGTCGTGTATTGCTTGTACGGTAGTTTTTTTGAACCACCTACTTGTTTATATACTATCTAGGAACAAAAAAGCACAATTATGAGCTGTCTCTCTGTATAATGTATCTTTATGACAAAAAATGTCGCAGTGCTTTACTTGGCCCACCTCCAAGTGCGCAAATTAGGGCTAATTGGCTAATGGCTATATCGAGTCAAGAGCACGCAAATTATTGACATTTGTGAGCTAATCTAGTCTAAGCAGGGGAGGGTTGGAGGGGTAAATTACCCACAAATATGTAATTCCATTTGTAATCTGGCTGTTTTTCTCAGCGTGCCTTGCTAAAAATAGATTTTATTGCTACTATAATTGGTTAAGTTTTACGCTCGAACGTTTTAAAATAATATCGCTGACCTTCATGTAGACTACATGATTCGATATGACGTCCATTTCGCAAAGACAATCGAAGATTACTTAATATTTTATGTTTATGTAATATTAATAAATAAAAGATGTGAACGTGTGATCGAATAGTTTGGTAGAATGAGACTTTTTGGGAGACGGTGACCTAATCGTGGAAATCCGGAAAATCATGAAGAATAGGAAGAAGTGAGATATGTTGGTATCTTGGGACAGGTTTCGAGCCTTGGTTACACAGTATTGGGGCGAATTTACACTCAGAACGATGAAATTGAGGACAAAAATTTTTATCAGCCAACGCATTCAAATCAATTTTAGCAGAATCACCCAGAAATTTCTGGAATTTTCTGCACATGCGCTGTAAATTTTTCTCCTTATAAGTTGCAAGTACGTCAGGAATGTTTAATTATAGTGCAGTGCCTCGCTCGCTTTTTATCTGTACACGAAATAAAAGCAGAATTTATTTTTATCAAATGTGAATATTATTTCGTTGATTAATTACTGCATTGTAAATATAGATACCGAGTGTTTGTGTACACTGCCTAACAGCTTACCATGGGTACGAGTCAACTTAGATACAAGTATGGCTATTTGGTCATGTACGCCGTCGGTTTTGGCGCACGCACAAACTGTACAATTTCGCAGGCCTAAAGTCATTTTTTACAAAAGCCAATCTAAAGGTTGGTTGGTTGGTAATGTCGGGGAGGTGGGTGGGGTTGTCCCCAATGCCAACAACTGCAGGCTGGCATATATTTTACGTCGTTGGGGTCACGTCTCCGCAACTGCGTCAGCCAGTTTTTTTTTGCATGCAGCGATTTTTTCTTAGCCACATTTTGGACTTGGCAATCTTCGACTGGACTGTGACTTGCGCACGTCGTTTGTAAGAGCGTGAGCGCCAGAGAGAAGGAGAGGAAAGGGCGAGAGGAGGGAGAGAGAAGTGAGTCACAATCGCGTCAAATATATTTGGCACAGCTTTACCCTGTGCGCGAGCACAACCCAAGAGCCACCCACTCCCCGCAAACATGTATTATTATAAGCCCAAAAGTATCTGTGGTCTGCTCTGATTTCTACAATACTTTGATCAGCTCTATTGCAACTACAACTACGGCTGCTGCTGCCACACAGTCGAACGCACTCTGTATGTGATTGAGGCTAATACAGGCGTAGTGAGTAAGCGACTCACCAATAAATCGAATCGATCCTTAGCCGCTTAGTCTGACAGGCAGACTAGCAGAATAGAAAGGAAAGGAATTTTCGATTTAAAAAGTCCTGATTTGAGTAGCTGCTACAGCCGGAACGTCAACCTCTCCTCCGCGTAGTTGGCCCGCAGATTAGTGGAGCAGTCTGAGGACACTCCTGTTTATAATCCCATTTCTTGGGCTGTTCGGTTCCTGCTTCGCTTCGCTTGCGGCACAACTCGTCTCGCTTCAGCCTAAGGTCGCGAAAAAAATGCACCAGCTGCAGACGAATTATTTGCATTACGCTCAACTCGCATTGGCAATTTTTGTAGTCGCAAAGCTATCAGTGCTGCTGCTTGCCTACATCGTGGCTATTATATGGGCCAGGGTGTACTTCTACAGGCGTGTTACCTTCAGTCAGGACATGCTCGAGGCTGGCCTTCCTGGTGTCTCCATCCTCAAGCCGTTGGTTGGAATTGATCGGAATGTTTACGGTAATCTGGAGAGCTTCTTCAAGCTGCAATATCCCAACTACGAACTATTATTCTGTTTGGAGTCCGACTCTGATTCTGCGCGCATGGTGATTGAGACACTCATGGAGAAATATCCCAACGTAGAGGCTCGAATACTGTGCTCGCCGGTTGCATGCGGCGTCAACCCCAAAATAAATAATATGATGCAGGGCTACCAGATCGCGAAGCACCAGTTAGTGCTAATCTCCGACAGTGGCGTCAAGATGCGACCGGAGGCCCTCGCCGATATGGTCTGGTGTATCAATCAGAAAGACGTCGGCCTCGTACATCAGATGCCTTTCGTTGACCAACGTCCCGGCTTTCGAAGCCTCGTCCATTCAGCCTACTTTGGCTGTTCGCATGCCAAGTCGTACATCAGCGCTAACTGTCTAGGTATCACCTGTTGCACCGGCATGTCTTGCTTGTTCCGTCGGCAGGTAGTGGACGAACTTCCTGGCGGATTGGCCTACTTCGGTCGCTACTTAGCCGAGGATTTTTTTCTAGCGCAGCACTTTCAGTCGCGAGGCTACCGGGTGACCGTGTCGCACTACCCCGCTCTGCAGGACGGTACCGGCGAGGTGACAATGCTTAGGCGTCGACTCATACGTTGGACCCAGCTTCGAGCCGCCATGGTGCCTCACATCGTACTACTGGAGCTCATTGCTGAATGCCTGGCAGCCGGCCTCCTTGGCGCCTGGGCTCTGCCGTTTCTATTCCCGAGCTTCAATCCGTGCGCCTGCTTCATCACCCATTGCCTCGTATGGCTGCTGGCCGACTATGCAATGCTGCGCAGCTGCATGGACACAGCGGGGGCGGACGAGAAGCCGCAGTTTGGCCGAGTTGAATTTGTCTGCGCCTGGCTTCTATGCGTTACCATGGCGCCCATTAATTTGTTTGTCTCACTGGGTCGCTCGGAGATTGTCTGGCGCAATAGGCGATTCCGGCTCAGCTGGGGCGGCGCCACCAAGGAGGTCCTGCCGCCGTCTTTGATTCCAGCAGCCAGTAGCAAGCAAACAGTCTAGTTTATTGTTTTTCTTCGTAAGTTCTTTTCGGTCCTTGATTTCCCTACCTACCCCGTGTGTGTGTTGGTGCCGCACTTGGTGATTTAGAATTATAACCCCCCACGCTAACAACCAAAGCACACCTGATGACCACGAGGCATTTTTTAATGATTGTTTAAATTTCCACTGAACTTCGTTGCTTATCATAATGTACTAGTATATATAAAAAAATTCCAGGCTCGAATCGAATTATGTTAAATTAGCTTTTCAGACATATTCAGACTATTGAGATATATTTCATCTTCTTTGTAGTATTCTAACCGCCAATATTATAATTTGATTCCCTTTTACTACAGTAATTATACAAATTTAGGCTAATGTTACACACTAAAGATCGCTTCTGGTTTAATCACTTATTTGAATTAATGGATGACCAATGGCCAATAAAATTCGTGCTTTTGAGGTGGCTGAGCTTTTTTGTTTTTCGAAAGTCCAGAGTAACACTTTAGCAGAAACTGTAGGCGTAAAAAGTCAGAAAATCTGTAATTACCTGTCCATTATGAACTTAGTTTAAGCTTCCATTCATACTTGTTGTACTCCATTTATGGAATTTGAATTATCAACACAGAATATTCCGTGTGGAAATGTGTTTCCTCCCACGGATTGGGTTAAAACTTGTCACATTACTTGTATTGCGTTCGACACATGCAGCTGTCTTTCTGTACCCCGCCGCAGATTTCACTCTATCGTTAACCCCCGCCCATCAATTTTGGCTGCACAAAGATTTACGTACGAGTGTATTTGGTGTTTCACTTAGTTGTGCGATGCATGCATTGATTTATTTTTAATTTTATGTACGCGTTATGCCTGACCCCGCTTGATGCTTGGTTTCTTATAATGTGTAACCAAGTCAGGCGCATCATATGTCCCTCCCTGGCGACTTGACTTTCTTGATTTAATCAAAAGTTTTAATTTTGCTGTCCCCAAGCGTAAACTATTGCTTAGTTGGCATGAACATAATCTGGACCGAATTTCTCTTCACTTCCGTCAGTTTTAATTAGAACAACTCGATTCCAAGTGTGCACACCGGGGCACTGAAATGTGCAATAGAAAATTCCAAAAAGCCGAAACTGGCGTGTGCCTTTATAGTGCTATTAAACAGCGCGACGCAAATGTATTCCAATGCTAATATCGACTCTGTAATTATTGCAATAGAAATATACTTGTAAAACATTGGCTTCAGAGTTTCAAAAGCCTTCCAGTTTTTTGTTGATCAAAAACGCTGCAGTCGCTTTTTTTATCTCTCTAATTGCTCGTTTTCCTGTCCTTGCTTGGAATTTGGACTTGCCTGATCAAATAAAACTCTTGCCTGCACCTGAGTGCGCACTTACTTTCTGAGTGAATGCCAAAAAAAATTTTCTCTAGCACAAAAACTGACAGAGTTAGGGTGCGGGAAAATTTATTGACTGAGGGGAATAGAGCCGCTTGCACACTGTTGATCGAGACATAGTCTCAACAATGTCGCCCATTTCAAGCAACTCTCCCCAAAATCAAGCCACGTACTTCATAGATCCGCCTCGAACTGCAATTGGGATCCGCATTTTTTCGGCTGCTTTTCTGTCACCACAGTTGCACGTACCTTGGACCATGGATAGATATTTTAGAATATATTCCACGAGTAAAGTTAAAAACTATTGCTTGCTTTAGGTCGATTCGGTCACGGTAACATTTCGGCAGATTTATTATAGAGGAGAAAGGACTTAAACCCACAGAACGTCCTAAAGGTGTGCTGGAAAATTCAAAAGCTCTTTAGTTGGATTAAATCATAAAGATATGAATAAATCGAGTTTGCATCCGAATTAATGCAGCTGTATTCTAGGAAAATTTTCACACAGTTTATTGAGCGACCCAGTATACTAAAAGCACTACTATGTATAGCAACAAATTTCTTATTTTAAATTATCGCTGGATCATCAAGGATGCATTCATTAGTTTTCAGTTAAGTCTGTATAATATTGCATAAACAGACCAAATCGTCCAAGCATCAGTTTATGAGGTACACTAGGTAAATGTGAAAGCATCAAAATTGACATGTTTCCACGCAGCTTCTGATGCCAAATAATCGATTCGATCTCGTGTGTACGTGTTTTACTACTAAAATACTTCAGCAGTATTATAACAAGCAAAGCATGAAAATCGCAAAGAAAGAAACGAACAAAAGAATTTAGTCGTCAAACTTGTTCGCAAGCGTCAAACTATATCTGAGCGATTATGTCGCTCACTACTCAGTGATTAGCTCATTTTTAATAGAAAAGGGAAGTTAAAAAATGTGGCCAACTGATTCGTAGCATTCTTTGAAAACCATGCGGAGAAGTCCATTCATTCATTCAGATTAAATGTGTTATTGGTCTAATATTCAAGAGTTTGGTTTTCCACTGCCAGCAAAGAAGCTCATCTGAAAGGGAATTATAGCTTTTGCTGCTAAATGAATTGCCTCAGGTATTAATTCTCATACTAATCAATAATTAATAAATAGAAAAATCGAGGCTTACCACGGTATCGCTAAGCGCATTGAAACTAGTTCGTCGAGATGGTGAATTCTCTTCGACAACGCGCTCCTATAAAATCAAAGGTTTTGGTTAATGCAATCTGATTTGAATTTACCTATTTACCTGCTGTTAGTAGTCTATTACTATATGCTTCTACTGTTAGTAGAAGCATAATTTATTTAATTATCAATTGTCACTTTTTTAAACCCAGCTTTCATTAGCAGTTTTGCTTAAAAATTCATAAGTCGTGATGAAGCTATGCCGTCAATTTCAAATTGAACTGCAATTGAGAGGCTGTTGCTCGTTAGATTTTAATTAAAAAAACTAATTTGACTCCTTTTTAATTTCAAAAACGAATGCACAACTACTCATTCATAAGACACAAGGAAACTCATTAATAATAAGTAATAAAATGAGTTTTAGTGGGCCAAAATTCTAACTAATTACTTGCCTGGATCCAGAGTTTTTTGCTGCTCATCTTGAAGAATTTCTGTTTCTTGCTCCAAGAAGAAATTATTTTGCACTTTTTTTCTGACTTAACTAGTTCTTTTATATTTTCCAGCGATTGATAGTAAAATGGTAGCAAGAAAATCATGCACAATAAAAATTAGTAACCAAAATGAAAACCATAAAGTATACAACCATAGATGCCTACACACAAAAATCCTGACCCCATCAAAGTCCCTGAGGTACCCTAAGGGCGATCTTATCTGTACCAAACTGACTTTTATAATTAAATTCCTAAGGATTAGAAAACTTGATTTCTTCGTTTGGTCGACCACGAATATTTTAGTGCGTGTTTTGGGGAAACTTGTGCTTGCCTCCCACCAACTGATATTCGCTCGAAACTAATAAGAATAGTTTTAAAATCAAATTATTCAAGACGGCCATATACAGAGAGAGAAATAACACGGGAAAATTAATAATTGCAAGCGAAACTGCAGACGCATTTGCATTCTGATTTTTTTTTGCATCCTTAGTTGTACCAATACCATAGACCTTCCTCGTGCATAAAGAGAGAAATTCGCTCGTACGCTTCCCGTCCCTCGAATTCTCCTATCAATGTTTTTTTCATCCATGGATTCTCGCCCTTTCTGCCCTCAGAAGTTCTATGGTATAGCTACTCCCATGAGTCTCGAACGTAATTTATGTAATTTATGTAATTTAGGCTTCCGGGCAGGGAAGTGTAGTTTATTCCTCATTTATTCATTTCTATGGCCGGGAGGTCATTCGCAGGATTCGTTTCTTGACCTCTCGGCCTTAGACTAAAATAAACAGGGAGTATTCATGGATAAAAAAAGTTTTTTTCATCCATGAGCGCAATAGTATCTTGTATGGTATGTCCCGGACTGAAATAATCGCCACTATCTCCCGACGCGACATACCATACAGCGTTATTGTAACTAAGGCACAGGCTGGTCATTATTTCAGTTTAATGAAAATTTTTGCCCATTGCGTCTATCGCTTTTGCTTGGTTTTTTGCCTAGGGTGAAATAATGGAGAGATAGTGCACTTGCAAGCCGTGCTTTTATCACAGTGTTGTCGGATTCAGCGTGCAGGAATGTCGTTCCCGCACTCATTCGCGTGCCGGAATGCAAATGTCCATGGTAAAAACGCCATTTAAATCAAGCAGAAAATCAGTGCAGGAATGATGTGCGTTTCTTGCACTGTAAAGGAAACGGAACATCTACGATTCTCGGGCTTTACTGAGAAGTCCCCTTGACCCCTGCTTCCTACTACTCTTACTGTGTGCAAGAATGAATCCACCAACACTGCAATTACCACACTCTGACTCGTGTGTCCATGGCAAAAAGGACTCGTGCACTACGCGCACTCGTGCTTTTGCCATTGACGCACTCGTCAGAGTGCGGAAATATACCATTGTCATTTGGTCTAGCCAACAATAAAGAGAAGTCATCAGCGCAGACAGTTTTACCATAGACAAAACGAAATTAGCGTGCAGCAATGCGATTGTAACGCATGCTAATTTCAACTAGGGTGACAATCGCATTACCGCACGCAAAAGTTGTTTTGTCTATGGTAAATCACCATTATTTCGTCTCTCTTGTTGGCTAGACCATGTGACAATGGCCAATTTTTGTTGTCGTTGCGTTCCAAATGTTCCTTAGTTACAATGTAATGTGATTGCGAATTCTAAAATACGAAGTACATATCTTTTCTCTATGGCTCAAATTTCTACTTTTAAAGCATTGACATTTTCTTTGACGTTTCTGCCCGGCAAATCAAGTGGGAATCTTTGTGTAGGTTAGATATTGAGAATAAATCTGTTCGATCTGAACAAAAAATAGGTATCTTTTAGTGCGCCTCACCGTCAACGGGCTTTGCCCAGACGGCCGCCTGCTTGACGGCTTGGAGCTCGGCGGTGTTGAATTCGGAATCCGGCTATAGTCGGCCGCTGTTAATGCCTGCGCGATCAGCGTCTGCGCGCTGCCGCCAGCTGCGCCGCTTCGGCCCATCGGGAGGTTTGATCCGGCGCCACTGCTGGCGACATTCGCTGCGCTATTCGTGGCAACGCTGTGCCGCCTGGCCGACTGCAAAGCTGTTGGCAGCGACAGAGTGAAACTGCGGTTGGCGTCCTCCTAGGAGTTTGATTGCGTAATTTGGCAAACTTGTTAATTACGTAGTATAGTAATAGAAAGCGGAAAGTTTGATTTCGAGTCAACCGCCGAGTCCTTTGTAGGTACCTTTTTTAAATTTAATTGTTAGGAAAAATAAAAATCAAGAAAATTTAACAAAGGTGCGAAGAGGAAATACAAAACATGTTTTGCTTTGATAAGGACTTGAATCATTCAGATTTTTTTGTAGTGGATCTGTACCCGATTCCCTGTAATTTCACAACATTTTGGCAGTCAAAAACACGATGCGGTTATTAAAAAGTTACGTCACGCTTGGCGCAAGAGTTGCACAAAACTTCGGGAAAAAAATGATTGCAAACAAAGCAGATTGGAGAATTTGATTTTTTTATATTGTGGACGGCAGTGTAAGCTAGGTTTTTTCGTGCTTTTGATGGAAGTGATTTCATAATTATTCATCTTTATGCAATCAATAACAGTGGCAATAGGAGCAGCGTGTCTTTATCCGCCTGATTTCATAAAACGTTCTAAATTAATACTTTCGTATGTGATTTGTCTCTAAATTCCACCAGAAGCAAAAATGTGTTTTAAAAAAACACCGAACTCTTTTCAAAACTGCTTATTCGATAATATTTCACCAGAAACCCCGCCTACATTGCCTTGCGCGTGCGCCTGAAGCTGCGACTGCTTCTGCAGCTTCTGCTGCTCCTGAGTCAGCGAACTGACATCAGAGTGTCGGTTGTGCTGTACACAGTGAGACTGTCGGTGCTGATCAGACATTGGGTGCAAATACATGGTTGCTTGCGCTGAGTTGGACGTTGTGGCTGATGGTGCTTGCGCAATTCGCTCTTCGATGTCGGCATCGCAGCCTCCTCCGATGATGACTGGCACGGAGAGCGAGTGCTGGGGCGGCAGGAAGCGGCGACGACTGCGCCTGCCGCAGCTGGATGCGGAGGCTGACGATGATGGTGAATGCTGCTGCTCAGACGGGGAGGCTGGACTCGGCGGGGCAAGAGTGTTGGCGGTTGAATGGGGACTTTTTGGTGGCTGCTAGAATGCGCGTGGCGAACAAGCGATTTTTGGGTTGGTCAGAAGTGTCCAAAATAATTTTGTTTGAGCAGTACTTTATTGAGCAAATTACATTTTGCTAAAATATCTGCGCAGCCTGAAATTAACTATAAACAATAAACTCACGCACATTCATGCACACCTCAAAAAATGCGAAGAAAAGGGTTAGGGTTACAAAGAATATTAAGCGTATGATAGTTTTTGCATTGGAATCTTCTGAAAACCTGATGTAGGGAAGTTTCAACCTAAACGACTAACATTTTCGATTATGAAATTAGGGGATTGTAAAATTTGGATGTTTGGCGAAATTAAAAAATGTAAAGTTTGAGGTTTTGTGCTATCGGAGGTCACTTTAGGGAGGAATTTGGCAAGGTAAAGCCCGAATTACTACTGTATTAATTTTTAACGAAATAATAGATCCCCCAAGGACATCTCGACTACAATGTTTTTAAGGGGATTTTTTTACTTGCTTGATAAAAAATCCTATTGTTAGACAAAAGCCAAAGTCACGACCTATTTAGATTGCGCAAACAGAATCTTTTGGGATTGCAAAAATTGACAAAGATTTTCTGTCCGTTCTTTGTGGGCGCTACCAGTCGCTTGTTGTAAGAAGCGATGAGCAATTGAAATCAAACACACTGGACACCAACCTCAGTTTCGTGATCTACAGACAATTTTGGCTGTATTGACTGACATGTTAATTCCATTTTCTGTCACGGACACCCACAAAAACTACAAAAAGTTGCTTGCTGCTGCTTGGCATTCGAAAAAAAGTTGGCAACCCCGCAGTTAATCGCTCAAACAATGCACAAAATGGGAATAGTTCTGTCTATTCTGTCAATACTAAAACCGTGACAGTTATTATTACACAATAATAATAACAGTTACTATTTTAAACAAAATAAGCTAGAAGGCTTCGTTTTTAGTGCATGCAATTTGTGCAACTACGTAAGTAGCAAAACAGCTCTATTCAGTATAATATAGCATATATCAATAATTTAGTCCGCATTTACGCAAAATAAACAGTCTAATCTAATCTAGGTGTCGAGTAAACATGTGCAGCTGGAGAGCAGACAAGGGAAAGGAATTAGCCCTCCAATTGAACTTACAGCTGAGAGACCTGTCGTCCCGCAGATGTCTATGGCCGAGCCCTTTCTTGGACTGGTGCGCAAATTGAACGACGGACTGCTGCCTGTTTTGCTGATTCTGCGGACCAACTCCTGCGCTGAAAAGTATTGAATAGAAAGAGAGAGATGGTTTAATTAACGAAAATACGAAGCTAATAAACAAAAAAGGATGTGCGGAAATATTAGGAGGCGGAGCAAGCGTGTACAAAGAGAATTTCGTTTCTGCATTAACATTGACTTCTGTATCTCATTAGAGCCTAACCATGGGACAAAGGAGCTCACGTTTCAAACGAAGAAAAGAAACTTAATAGGGCTGCAGAAAGAGGAAATCTTCTCTTTTTATTAATCACGGCTTCATTTTGATCAGTAGATATGTATCGTTTTCTTTTGTAACGCGTCTTAACTGCAAAATGTTGATAATTATTTTAATATTTCCTAGATAGACTACCAATTTTTCTGAAGAATTTATAATTAATTGTTAGGTTTATAGTTTCGATCGATAAAATAAAATTTTCCACCATCTATTTATCATCATTGATTGTAAAAACTAATAAATGATATATGTTATTTGATGATTCTTAAGCATACTGGAGAGATAGTGCACGGCTTGCAAGTGCAACAATGGTCATATTGGCTAGACCATATGTCACATGGTCTAGCCAACAAGAGAGACGAAATAATGGTGATTTACCATAGACAAAACAAAATTTGCGTGCGGTAATTCGATTGTCACCCTAGTTGAAATTAGCGTGCGTGACAATCGCATTGTCGCACGCTAATTTCGTTTTGTCTATGGTAAAACTGTCTGCGCTGATGACTTCTCTTTATTGTTGGCTAGACCAAATGACAATGTGATAGAAGCACGGCTTGCGCGTGCAACAACGCCTAGGACCACGAGTGCGCGTATCGAGTGCACTATCTTTCCATTATTTCGTCTCTCTTGTTGGCTAGACCATATGACAATGCATACTTTTTTCGCATAATTGTTAACGGCTTCAATAATTCATATTTTCTTAACACGTTGGTTTCTTTTTGACCAGTAGAAATATCTCATTTCTAATTGGAAAGGAGGTTTTCATGACTCAATGTATGTTCTCAATAATTCCTCTATTTAATTAATTTATTGCGTACATCCGTCCGTAACTTCCGCATTTTCATTGGTCCTTGCAGGATCCTTGCTGCTATGCTAATCCATCCTCATTGTGAATTTAACCAATCAATCCCAGTCCGCCTCAGACGGATAAGGAAGACTCTGATGCCGAGTAGAAGCTTTGCTGCCCAGAGCTGTGTCTCATGTTTAGCTTGAGAAGCTGCCAAGAACTGCCAAGAAATTTACAATCATTAACTCAAGGCTTAAAGCAATGAGGCCTGCTTTGGTGGCGCTGCTAGCATTTTGCGTGATCTGCCTTGACATTGGAATGTTTTGCCTTGCCGAGTCTCCGCCAAAGTTTGATCGCGAGAAAGCCATTTCAAAGAAGTTCGTCCAACCCGGAACCTTCGACTGGAAGAAGCGTTTTGTCCAACCCGGAACCTACGACTGAAGAGCGTTTGTCCAACCCGGAACCTACGACTGGAAGAAGCGTTTCGTCCAACCCGGAACCTACGACTGGAAGAAGCGTTTTGTCCAACCCGGAACCTACGACTGGAAGAAGCGTTTTGTCCAACCCGGAACCTACGACTGGAAGAAGCGTTTCGTTCAACCCGGAACCTACGACTGGAAGAAGCGTTTTGTCCAACCCGGAACCTACGACTGGAAGAAGCGTTTCGTTCAACCCGGAACCTACGACTGGAAGAAGAGAAACGAAGAATGAATATTGAATACTTAGTGACAGGTTGATGAACCAAAGAGTTTTACATTGTCTAAGTTTAAATCAGCTCCTTATTTTTATGATTTTCTGCAAGCATAAAAGCATGCGTGAAAACTAATTGCTCGGCCGAAAATATAATTAGGCTGATAGTGACCCACTTATACCAGCGAATATTGAGCGCATATGAAATGCATATGAAATAATGAGAGGTCCTGTCAGTATGTGACCAACCCTAGTTTACTTCATTGAATATCTACGTTACTGCAATTTTAGCATCAAATCATCTAAACCTCAATTAGGGGCTTAGTATTGTAATGGCTATTCCAAGAACTAAAACTTCATTAGCAGAGGAAGAGGCAAAGAAGGCTCAGTAGCACTCGACAAAAGTCCATTGATTTTGTATTGATTTTTCACGAGAGGAGAGGAGGCTTCTCACTCAAATATTAGGCAACCTGTTGCAATGCATGCTGGGATATTCGCGGGATAAAGCAAGGGTTAGGCAGGCAGTGTTACAAAGCAAGGTGACGAGCAGAAAACTGGATTTCATCAGTAATTTTTTTGCTCCGCAACCTTTCAATACTTGGTGTTTCGCCCGCGCCACACACCCTGCTGGTTAAAGCATGCTCCATAGCAACTAAATCCTAATTTAAGCATTGACAGCAATTATTATCGAATGCAAAAGTTCTACAGTCTAAAAGGCTCTGCTTCAGATTCCTTCAGTACTTAGAAATGCTACAAACACTGTGAGCTCATGCGCTCAATGTCGGTCTTAACTCATTAAACCCCAACCATGCAGAAAAAATACTCAATGCAGCAAAACTTTCCCGCACGTGCAATTAGGATTTTGTCAATCCATCCAAAAGGCTTGTCAAAGCTTTGATGAATTGTCCTGACTATAACGAGGAATTGCAGCGTACTTTATGCGAGCTACGACTGCTTACTGCGGGACAACTACTTTCGCTAAAAAGCGAACAAACGATCAGATTGACAAAGTACGGATTGGCAAAGCACACAGTTTAGCCTATAAAGGAGCGCTCATGCGATACAATCTAAATTGCCTCGCCTAACAACAGTCTTAGATGCCTAGCTCGAGCTACGAGTGAAACTCTCGCTATTAATTTCTCTTCTAATTGTTGGGAAAACGTCTCACTGTGCACTCTGGCTATAATTTTTTTGGTAAAAAAGAAATTTAGTACCATAATTGAAAGTTCGAGGCCAAATTTCAAGGAATAAAGCACAGCCACTAATAGCTAACAATTTGTAACTGTTTGAAGGAGAACTATTACGACACGAGCTACAGGATAGATTGAAACACATGGCACGACATATAAAAATATCTTTACTCCAATCTTCAAATCACTGGCTAGAATCTAAATACACAAAATGATCAAATGACATTACTAAATGACCAACAAAGCTTCATTCCCACTATCTTGGCACATGATCCCAGGCTCAAAAACTCCGGGTTTTAAGTGGCGTGACGTAAACTAAATTTCTTAGTTTATAATGACATTACGGAGTTAACAACAAAAAACAGCAAGAAAAAGGGAACCGGCGAACAAATATTTAGTCAGATTTAAAAAATTTAGAGACCAGACGCAGCAGATGCTCCCGAGGCTGACGAAGACGCGTCGTTGCAGAGCCGACTTGGACTTGCACTGCCGTGGCTCGTTCTTCTAACAACCGTGACGCTGTCGCACGAGGTCTGCCTAGTTAGCGACATTCGCCTAGTTGCCGAGTCTCTATAGCGCGAGATAGCGTTAGAAATGTCCGATGTTTTGCTGGCCTCTAACAGACGCGAGATCGCTTCGACACGCTTGTTTGGCGGGACGCTTGACAAGTCTGGGGTGCGTATGATTGACAGTGCAATTTGTGCGCTGCTATCGTTACTGTCTGATGACTTGGCTAGCTTTCTGCATCAACAATTTGACAGTGCATGTCGACAAATAGCTCGTAAAATGACACAATAAATGATGGAGGCTGGGTGTTGCGGTGCCACAGCGAGGGATCAGGGAAGGTACGAGGTATTGATTTTTTCGTCACGATCAATAATTGTGAAGGTGTTTCGTGACGCCCATGATTAGGGTTACTGGTGAAAATCCTAGCATATTTTCCAAAGAATTTAGTACAAGCGTACCGACAAGACAAGAAATTAAAAAAAAATTGAAGAAAGCCATTTCATTGGGAAAGCTGTAAGGAAATTTATAAAATAGTAATGCACCCGAAAGCATGCTTCTGTCAGCTTGTTTCCGAAATAAATCACAGATTATTTGAAAGATGTTGGCCGTCGATAAAAACTCTCTTACTCATGAATTAACTATTGATAGGTCGTTTTATTCTACCAATCGTGGCTCCCCGTTCGTTTGCGGCTGTCAATATTGCCATCACACACACACACACACGCACAACACACACACACACACTCATACACATACAGACCTCTTTTTCCTATAGCCCTGTCAACTCCTTAGCGCAGGAATTGCTTATCACATATCTACCGCACTTTTGAGAGAACAACTGCCTTGCGAGCAAGGTGGCGAGAAACTGGGTTTTTAAGGAGGGCTTTTAAGCGCGCCTTCTTATTTGTAGTCGTACAAGTGGCTCTGCAACTTATTTTCCTGCCTTCCTTCCCGCATAGTAGCTAACTCGCCCTCCATCGAGCCAAAACGTTGGCAACCCAGGCGCTTGGATGAGCCTATTATCTGCTAGGACAGATCAATGCAGTCACTAGTGACAAACCCTTTGTATTCAGCATCCCCCTAGCTGCTAACTCATTGGAATTCATTGTCAAGAAACAAAAGCTACCAAATTAGCTAAAACACGCCACACGTACCCTCGGTTCTCCTCAGTTCAGTTGAATTCAGCTTAGGATTGAAAGATCCTATGAAAGACGTAATTCTCTCTTCATTTGTCCCAAATTTTTACTTGAAAAGCAAAGATTCTGACCACGTAAACAAGTTAGTCATTCTCATTTTCTGAACGTCACTTAAGACCTCACAGGATGCCAAATTAGGAACCCACAAGAATTCCCATCGGGCATTTGAAATCGCAAATTAACACTCCAAAAAGGTTCAAAAACACTGAATCATCCTTCTTTTATCCTTCTTTTAGATTAACAAAACCAAATTGATTAAAAATGATTCGATTATGAATTAGCTTTCTAGCCAACTTACTCCCAAACTGTCAGCTTATTTGTTGATAATAAAAGTGAATTATGAATTTCGACAGTGATCAACTGGCCCTGAATTTAGTTACCAGGACTGGACTTGACGCTCGCGGCTGCTTCGTTCAGCTTCTTCAACTTCTCCTTGCGCTGCAGACCTGATGAGCTGCGGCGCCGGTGCTGGAACTTGTCGTCCTGGTCGTCACCGACCCCCGCGCCGCAGCAGCAGCCGCCAACGCTTGAAGACATCAGACCGAAACTCCTGATCAATGCTGGGCTGCTGCATAGGTAATCAGCGGCGGCCTGTGCGACCCTCTAAAAGATAAAAGATTTAAGATGTATGAATAAAAAGAGAGAGATAAATAGATAGATAGATAGATAGATAGATAGATAGATAGATAGATAGATAGATAGATAGATAGATAGATAGATAGATAGATAGATAGATAGATAGATAGATAGATAGATAGATAGATAGATAGATAGATAGATAGATAGATAGATAGATAGATAGATAGATAGATAGATAGATAGATAGATAGATAGATAGATAGATAGATA
>CATNEM010000192.1:917500-920000 GCA_950096795.1 Macrostomum cliftonense
GCCGTTCGGGGCCGTCTAAGCACCGCCAATGTGTGCTCAGCCAGGTGGTTTCTGAACTCTTCGCCAGTTGAATGCATGATCACTCGGAGCAGGCAGGGCAGCACGAACGGGGTGAGGTCGGCTGACAGCCACAGATTCTCGGCTAATAACGGGACGATCCGGTTGTACACTGTTGGCTGCGAGTTGATGTTGGAAACGTGAGGTTGGGAATTCATTTCTATGGGTGTCATGAATTGGTGCATTCTTCAAAAAACGAAAAAGTTATGCTTTCTATTTAAAAAACTCTTCTTTTTTATCTCCAATCCCATATGTACAATTCAAAATGTCTCATTCTAAGCATAACTTATCAAATATTCCCCTCTGAATTTTCCATTCCGAATCTCCCATTTTAAAAATCCTATTCCGAATCTCCCATTCTGAATCTCCCATTCCGAATCCCCTATTTCGAGAATCCCATTCCGAATATCCCATTCTGAATCTCCCATTCCGATTCTCCCTTTCCGAATCTACCATTCCGAATCCCCCATTTCGAGAATCCCATTTCGAATCTCGCATTTCAAAAATCCCATTCCAAATTTCTCATTCCGATTATCCCAATAAAAAATTCGCATTTCAATGTTTTTACTCCAGAATCTCACCTTAGGAAACTGTTGCCTAAGCATGATTGTCATCAGCATCTTGAAGAAGTCAATCTTTTGCGTTAGATTTTTTGCCTCGCACGTGACGAGACCCTCTAAGCCAAGTAGAAGGAGATCTTGAAAGCATTTGTTCTGCAATAGTTGCGTGATAATTTCGTTGATTATAATGTATTGATAATGAACTTAATTCCCGTGGCAAACTTGCCATTGCCAGAAGGTCAGCTGACGGACGGGCCCTCATTTCGCGATCCAGCAGTTTCTCAACTGGATCCGCCAGCTCGTGGGGCAGACGGAGCAGCGCCTCTGACAGTGCGGTCGGCAACTGAATGATGGGAAATTGGTTGCGCTGATGAGTCACTCTTTAATAGTTCCTTCGCTGTGTTTCTGAGTTTGTCACTCTGTGTCACTCTGTGTCACTCTGTGTCACTCTGTGTCACTGTGTGCCACTCTGTGTCACTCTGTCACTCCGTGTCACTCTGTGTCACTCTGTATCACTGTGTGTCACTCTGTATCACTGTGTGTCACTGTGTGTCACTCTGTATCACTGTGTGTCACTCTGTGTCACTCTGTGTCACTCTGTGTCACTCTGTGTCACTCTGTGTCACTCTGTGTCACTCTGTGTCACTCTGTGTCACTCTGTGTCACTCTGTATCACTGTGTGTCACTGTGTGTCACTCTGTGTCACTGTGTGCCACTCTGTGTCACTCTGTCACTCCGTGTCACTCTGTGTCACTCTGTATCACTGTGTGTCACTCTGTATCACTCTGTGTCACTGTGTGCCCCTCTGTATCACTGTGTGTCACTCTGTGTCACTGTGTGTCACTCTGAATCACTGTGTGTCACTCTGTGTCACTCTGTGTCACTCTGTATCACTGTGTGTCACTCTGTGTCACTCTGTGTCACTCTGTGTCACTCTGTGTCACTCTGTGTCACTCTGTGTCACTCTGTATCACTGTGTGTCACTGTGTGTCACTCTGTGTCACTGTGTGCCACTCTGTGTCACTCTGTCACTCCGTGTCACTCTGTGTCACTCTGTATCACTGTGTGTCACTCTGTATCACTCTGTGTCACTGTGTGCCCCACTGTATTACTGTGTGTCACTCTGTGTCACTCTGTATCACTCTGTGTCACTGTGTGCCCCTCTGTGTCACTCTGTCACTCCGTGTCACTCTGTGTCACTCTGAATCACTGTGTGTCACTCTGTGTCACTCTGTATCACTGTGTGTCACTGTGTGTCACTCTGAATCACTGTGTGTCACTCTGTGTCACTCTGTGTCACTCTGTATCACTGTGTGTCACTCTGTGTCACTCTGTGTCACTTTGTGTCACTCTGTGTCACCCTGTAACACTCTGTGTCACTATGTGTCACTCTGTGTCACTCTTCGCCTTACTTAGTGTATTTCTTTGAACCCCCTATTTTTAGGCGAGGCCTAACTTAAAATGTAATCAAGAAAAAATCCCGTGTACATCTAAAATCCTTTTTCAACGGTATTTAATTTTTTTCCTTATCAAATTTCTGTCTAAGGTAAACTTCACGGTGAATCTTGAATGCGGGATCTGTAGCGTCACAGGGAGAGAAAATCTGTTGCATTAAAAGAAGTAAAAAAAGAAAAATGTGCGAGTTAACTTTAAAACTAGCACAGCTAAGCGCTAAATCTCAGGGGATTTATTTTAAACCCAGCTAATTCGCACTGTCACGTTGTGCACAGCACACTGACCCTAAATAATCTCTAAAAGGGATTTACTTATCTCTTGCTGAAGTCTGATCATAAACTTCGTACAACTTGTCAAGAAAAAAATTGCGTTAGAAAAACTGATGACTTGACTGTCAGAATTAGCGCACATGCGCCAGGTATACAGCA